>JALPVH010000214.1:0-97523 GCA_023242295.1 Diaporthe ilicicola
TTATACTAATAAATATTAATTTTAATTTTAATTATAAAAATTTATTTTTATTACTTATATTAATTAATATTAATTATAAAAAATCGGCTATTTTTATTATTATATTTCTTATAATATAAAAGAATAATATATTATAAAACTATATTTAAATTTAAAAAAGTTTTAAAAGAAAAGTTTAAGTTATTATTATAAAAAAAAGTTAAACTTATTTATTATTATAAATATATAAAAAAAGGTTTTTATTATTTATAACTAGTATATTATTAACCTATATTAAGTATATATTAAAAAATATAATATAAAGGGATAGCACTATAGCGTATTAGTTAAGCGTTAGGGTACCCTTTTATATTAGCAATATAAAGGGTATAAGTTTAAATCCCGCTAATGCCTCCTTTTTAACCTGCCCTCCCTTTAATACACCCCTTTAGCGCTAAAGGGCAAGACTATTTACCTCCCCCCTAATTAATTCCCTATAATTATATACCTATTACTATTAGTTATTATATCCCTAGCTAATAAGGTTTTTTCCCTATACTGCGGGTTTTTTCCTTATTAGGCGCTTATAGGACCTTTTAGGAGGTACCTAACGGCGTAGCAAATGCTTCTTACTATATAAAGTTACTTGCAGAAGCTTAAGTATAAAGTAAACTAAGGTTTATAAAGAAAGGGGGAGCTATAGCCTAATTAACTATAGCTTCCTTCCCCTTACTTACTATATTTCTAGCTCTAAGAGACGGAATTTAAATAAGCTAAATAGTCTATAATATAAAGGGATAACTTCTTTATTATAAAGCTTACTTTATTATTTAAAGGTTTATTTAAATATATAAAATAAACTATAATATTATTTATAATCCTATTATTTATTATAAAATAATAAGAATTATTATTTAGATTATTATAATAACCGGTTTAAATTTATATTAATTTAATATTAAAATAGCTTACTTATATAGTTAATTAAAGTATCACGTTTATATATAACTATTATTTAAATATTAGATATTATTTAAGAATATTATACTTAAAATATTTAATATGTTATATAGCTTAAAGTAATTAAGCTATAAATAGTTTAGAAAATTATATAGTAAATTTATTAAATATTATTTATAAGCGATATTTAATTTATATATTTTTATTAATAAAGGTATTATTATTACTATTTATATTAATAATATTTTAATTATTAAAATATCCGGTATTATTACCGCTTTTAAATCTATATTTTTAAAAAGACTTAAATATATTAATATAAATCTTTACCGATATTATTTAGGTTTTAAGATTTATTAAATAAATGCCGGAATCTTAATATAATAATAAGGCTATATAAAATATATATTATATTAGTTTAATATATTTAATATAAATAGCCGTTAAACCTTTATAAACTTAAATTTATTTTTAAAATAGGAAATAAAGAATAATATTTCTATCGATATTATAATATATTAATTATTAATAGAGTTTATTAACTTTTTAATTATAAAAATTAAAATTAATTTTATTTACTTAATTATAGTTATATTAATATTTAATATAAAACTAACCGAATAATATTTTAAAATAGCTAAAAGCGTTTTATATTATATTAAATAAACTTTAAAATATTAATTATATTACCTTTATCGGCTATTAATAATAAAGCTTAATATATATAATAATACTTTATATAATTTAAACCCTAATAACTTTAAAGCTTTTAAGGGCTAAATTTAGCTGCTAAATAAATTATTTATTATATAGTTTTTAAAATAATAGTTTATAATTATTAAATTAACTTATAAAGCTAAATATATAATATATTTATTAGCGTTATTTTATTTATATTAGATAATTTAAGCTTTAGCTAAATTTATTATTAATTATAAAGATTAACTATTTATTTTATATATTAATAACTAGCCTATATTAAATTATATTTAAAATATAAAGATTATCCCTTATTTAAAATATATTACTATTTATTATTACTTTATATATAAAGGGGTTAAATCTATTTATAATATTTAATATATATTATTTATTAATAACTTAGTAGATATTTATATAAAAGCCTTATTAAAGCCTATATTATAAAGCTTATATTATTTATTAAGATTAGTTAATTCTTAAAAGATTTAATATTAATAGATATTAATTAAACCTTTAATAAAAAAAAATATAATACTAAGTATTACCTAATAATCGAAATATTATACTATTTTTATATATATTAATATTTATTATTTATTAAAAAATAATAATAATAGATAAAGGGTATATTAAAAGGTATAAGTTAACCTTTATAATAATTAAGTAGTTTAGCGCTTATAACTTTCGCTCCTTTTAAATATAGTTAAAAAGTTTATTTTTTCCTTTAATATTAGTAAATAGATAATAATTTATATTACTAACTTTATTATATTATGCTCTAGATTAAGCAATAGCTTTATAATTTAAAGTGGGAGTAACGATGCTCGAATCCAGCTAGAGGGAAATAGGCAGGTAAATAGGTAAATAAATAAAGATAGAGACTAGTCTATAACATTTAGGCTTGTTTAAGTAGCAGCTAGCAGGCATAACTCCTTCACTACCATATAGTTAAAGTATTTAACACACGTATTAAAGGCTTTAAGTGATAGACCGCACGCTATATGCTTAAAGGCGCTAACGGTAATAAGAACCAGCCTTTAAGGAATCCCACCATCTATTAAAAGTACGTTAGGTTTATCTCGCTCGTCCTTACTAGGAGTAGAATAACTATATCTGCACGCTTATAAAATATATTATAATATCTAATATAGTTAACTAGTAAGTGGCGGATATTATTAAGTAGCAGACTTTATATCTTTTTATAAAATAAACTATATAAAAGGTACTTACCCTAACTATTAAAGAAAGCTAATAAACTTTAATTATTTATTAATATTTCTTTAAAACCTTTATAACTTAATAAAATATTAAAATATAAAGCTATAACTTAAAAGTAAATTTTATTATATATTAAATTATACATTTATAAATTTATTTTTATTTTAAATTATTAATAAGTAAAGTATATATATTAATAATCTTTAAAATGTTTATATAAATATATAAAGCTTATTTCCCTCCTAAGTATAAAGTTAAAAAACCTATAATTATTTTTTTAAACTAAATTTAATTTAACTATATTATATTTTTATAATTAAGCTTTATATATTTAAATAAAAAGTAAACCTTTTAAAAAAGCGTATTAAATAATTAACCTCTCTTTTTCCATTTAACTTATTATTTATCTTTACTTTATAAACGATAAACTTATTTATTTCTTTAAAATAAACCTTATATATCTTTAAAGTAATAATAAATATATTAATTTATTTAAATAAGAAAGGGTTTTTATTTTTACGCTTTTTTACTTTAATAAAAAAACCTTTTACTTAAAAGAAAATTTATTTATTATAAATAAAGTTTATTTCTATAGCTATTTATAGTAAAGCTATTAGATTTATATATTTAAATAATAAAATATAATAGCTTTACCTAAGTTTTAAGCGTATATAAGTAATAGTTAAAGCTTAACTATTATCTCGGTTTTACGCGATAGGCTAAATAATTACTTTTAAGTGGTCTTATAATATAGCGGAATAAAGTTATAATAGATATATATTTAAGTAAAGCTAGAACTTATATATATCTTATAAGATAGTTAGAGTAATAGCGGCCTTTTAATATTACTTATTTCGAGCAATTTATATTTATATATAAAAAGCTTAAATTATATAGCGATAGCACTTTTATATAGTGCTTAATAGCGTTAAACTAGCTTACGGCCTATAATAGCTTTAACTTCGATAAGTTAATAGCTTATTAAAAGCACCGGTATAAATAAATTAAGTATAGCTTAACGCTATAGCTATTAATATAGAATAGCAGCTTTTAATTATAAATAAGCTTATAAAAATAAATTAATAAGTTATTATAAAAGGTTCTATATAGTAAAACCTATTATATTAATTTAAAAGATATATTATACTTTATTCTTCTTAAATAGTTACTATTATTCTAACTTAATAAGGGAACTTAAATAAATAAAATAGTCGATATAAAGCTTATTTAAAGTTAATAACTTTAACCCTTATATATAACTTTACCCTTAGCTTTAAATTATTATAAAAACGTATAAAACTTAAAATAAATTATATTTTTATTAATTTAAATTTGAAAAAGAATTTCTATCTTATTAAAAATAAGTAGAAATTAAGCTTAAAGTAAGTAAAGTTATTAAAAATTCGCTATTTATTAATATTTACTATTTATTAATTAACTATATTATAGCTTTTAATACTTTAATTAAGAGGCTATATATTAAATATATAATATTATACCTATTAACTATATTATCTTTTAAGTTATTTTATAAGTTAAAGTAATAATAAATATTTAAAAAGTATAAAGTATAATATATATTAAAAAGTTTAATATAAAACGTTTTACTATATAAAACTTTTTATAATAACTTATTAATTTGCTTTTATAAGCCGCTATTTAATATTAATAGCTATAATATTAAAAAGCTATTATTACTTTTATTTTATAAAATATATATAGGTTTTAGCTTTATTTAAATATATATTTATTTCGTAAAACTAAATAGCTATTATAACCTTATTTTATAAAATTATTTAAAAATAATTATTTAGCTTACCGCGCTATTAAAACCGAGATAATAATTAGTTAAGCTTAAATTAATATATATATTTAAAATTTTATTAAAGGAGCTTATAGCTTTAATTAAAATAAATTATAAATAAAGCTAATATATCTTATCACTTAAATATATAAATCTCGTAGCCTTATTATAAATATAATAGAAATAAACTTTAATTATAAGAAGTAAATCTTTATTTAAATAATAAGTTTTTTTATTAACTATTTTATCTTTTTTAAGTTTCTTTATTAAGCTAAAATAATAATAAATATTAAAGGAAAATAAAATATAATATATTTTTTAAGATTAATATAATAAGCTTTACTATATAAAACTTTTTATAATAATTTATCGACTATTTTATTTATTTAAATTCCCCTATTAAGCTAAAATAATAATAAATATCTAAAAAGAATAAGGTATTATATATCTTTTAAATTAATATAATAATATTTACTATATAAAACTTTTTATAATAACTTATTAATCTTTTATAAGCTTATTTATAGTTAAAAGCCGCTATTCTATATTAATAGCTATAATATTAAGCCGCACTTATTCGCGCTAATACTATTAGCCCATTAAGGTTAAAGCTATTATAGGCTATAAGTAATCTAATTTAATGCCGTTAAGTATTATATAAAAGTGCTATCGCTATATAACTTAAGTAAGTTACTTAAAATAAGCGATATTAAAAAGCTATTATTACTTTAAAGGTTCTAGCTTTACTTAAATATATACTTATTATAACCTTATTCCGTAAAACTATTTAAAAGCAATTATTTAGCTTATTGCGCCATTAAAACTAAAATAATAGTTAAGCTTAAACCACCACTTATATACGCCTATTAAGCGAGTTTATAGCTATAGTTAAAATAAATTATAATTAAGTAAGGCTATTATATTTTATTATCTAAATATATAGATTTAATAGCTTTACTATAAATAGCTATAAATAAAGACTTTAAATATAATAAGTAAATCTTTATTTAAATAAAACGTTTTCTTATTAAGATAAAGAAGTATAAAAATAAAAAACCTTTCTTATTTAAATAAATAAATATATTTATTATTATTTTAAAGATATATAAGATTTATTTTAAAGAAATAAAGAAATCTATTACTTATAAAGTAATAATAAATAATAAGCTAAAAATAGAATAAAAGGTTATAAACTTAATATACTTTTTTAAAAAGGTTTATCTTTTATTTAAATAAATTAAAAAGATAAAGGTTAGTTATAAAAACGCAATATAATTAAATAAAATTTAGTTTAAAAAATATATAATTATAAGTCTTTTAATTTTATACTTAAAAGGGTTATAATAACTTATTAATTTACTTTTATAAGCTTATTTATAATTAAAAGCTATTATTTTATATTAATAGCTATAATATTAAGCTATATTAATTTATATTAATATATTAAAGTTAAAGCTATTATTAGCTATAAGTAATTTAATTTAATGTCGTTAAGTATTATTAATATATAAAAGTGCTATTACTATATAATTTAAACTTTTAAATTACTTAAAATAATTAATATTAAAAAGCTATTATTACTTTAAAAGTTTTAACTTTATTAAAATATATATCTATTTACTATCCCTCTTAAGTATAAGGTTAAAAGACTTATAATTATATTTTTTTTAAACTAAATTTTATTTAACTATATTATATTTCTATAATTAAGCTTTATCTCTTTAATCTATTTAAATAAAAGGTAAACCTTTTTAAAAAAGCGTATTAAATAATTAATATCCCTATTTCCCTTTAGCTTATTTCCCTTTAGCTTATTATAAATCCTTACTTTATAGGTAATAAACTCCTTTATTTCTTTTAAATAGATTTTATATATCTTTAAAGTGCTAATAAATATATCGATTTATTAAAATAAAGAAAGGTTTTTATCTTTATACTTCTTCGCCTTAATAAGAGAATCTTTTACTTAAGTAAAGATTTACTTATTATAAATAAAGTTTATTTCTATAGCTATTTATAAGCTATTAGATCTATATATCTAAATAATGGAATATAATAGCTTTACTTAAATCTTAAGTGTATATAAGTGATAGTTTAAGCTTAATTAGCAGTTATTTCGGTTTCGGCTAAATAATTACTTTTAAATAGTTTTATAGAAAAGGTTATAGTGGATAAGTGTATATTTAAGTAGAGCTAAAACCTTTAAAGCAATAGCGGCTTTTTAATATCGTTTATTTCGAGTAACTTATATTTAAAGGCTTAAGTTATATAGCAATAGCACTTTTATATAGTGCTTAACGGTGTTAAACTAGCTTATAGCTTATAATAGCTTTAACCTCGATAGGCTAATAGCTTATTAAAAGCATTAGTATAAATAGGTGCGGCTTAATATTATAGCTATTAGCGTAAAATAGCGGCTTTTAACTATAAATAAGCTTATAAAAGATTAATAAGTTATTATAAAAAGTTTTATATAATAAAACCTATTATATTAATTTAAAAGATATATTATACCTTATTCTTTTTAAATATTTATTATTATTTTAGCTTAGTAAGGAAACTTAAATAAATAAAATAGTTAATATCTATTTACTATATTATTATAGCGCATTAATAAAGCGTTAAATAGCTTTATATAATAATAAATATAAAGGGTATAAGTTTAATTTTTATAAGTGTTACCTTTTCTCTTATTTATAAAAGAGAAGTTATACCCTTTTTATAGCTTAATAATTTTTAATTAATAATATATTATACTTAATAATATAGTAAGTTTTTTTATAAATATTTAAGTGTTTTAAGAAAGCTAATTCTAGCTTTTTTATTAAGTTTTATTTAGCTTTTAGCTCGGTTAATCTTTTTTTAATAAGTAATTAAATATAGGTACTATTAATTATATAAAGTTATAAGGTAATAAAAGGTATTAAGGCCTAATCTTTTATATAATAAAAATAATACCTTATCTCTTATAAAATATACTTTAAGGTAAACTTTAAAGATTTAAATTTAAAATTATTAATTATATTAAAAGATAAGGTTTAATAAATTATTTAATAAAGGCTTAATAGTTTATTTTATAAAACTATATAAAAGTAATTATTTAACTAAAATTAAAATAATTATTAATTAAGCTTAAAATAGTATTTATATATATTTTAAACTTTATTAAATAAGTTTATATTTACGATTAAAATAGATAAATAAAGCTACTTTATTTTATTATTTAAGTATATAAATCTAATAGCTTATAAATAGCTATAAAAAAAACTTTAATTATAATATATAAATCTTTATTTAGCTAAAAGACTTTTTATTAATATAAAAAAGTATAAAAATAAAAACTCTTTTTAAATATAAAGTTAAAAAACTTATAATTTATTTTTAAATTAAATTTTATTTAACTATATTACGTTTTTATAATTTATTTAAATAAAAGATAAACCTTTTTAAAGAAATATATTAAATTTATAACCTTTTATCCTTTTTTCGACTTATTATTAATTTTTACTTTATAAATAATAAATTTCTTTATTTCTTTAAAATAAATCTTATATATCTTTAAAATAATAATAAATATATCGATTTATTTAAATAAGAAAGAGGTTTTATTTTTATATATTTTTATTTTAATAAAACATTTTTTATTTTAATAAAGATTTACTTATTATATTTTAAATTTATTTCTATAGCTATAAAGCTATTTAATCTATATATCTATATAATATAATATAATAAACTTATTTATTTATTTTAATTATAGCTATAAACGTATTTAATAAATATATATAAGTAATAATTTAAGCTTAACTAGCATTTATTTTAATTTTAATAGTATAGCAGGCTAAATAATTACTTTTAAGTGGTTTTATAAAATAAAGTTATAATAAATATATATTTAAGTAAAGCTAAAACCTTTAAAGTAATAATAGCTTTTTAATACCGCTTATCTTAAATAATTTAAATTTATTTAAATTATATAATAATAACACTTTTATATAATATTTAATAGTATTAAATTAGCTTATAGCTTATAATAGCTTTAAGTTTCATAAATTAGTTTATATTAAAGCTAATAGCTAATTAAAAGTATTAATATAAATAGGCTTAGCTTAACGTTATAGTTATTAATATAAAATAGCGGCTTTTAACTATATATAAGCTTATAAAAGTAAATTAATAAATTATTATTAAAAGTTTTATATAGCAAAACCTATTATATTAACCTTAAAAAATATATTATACTTTATTCTTCTTAAATATTTATTATTATTATAGCTTATTAAGAAATTTTAAAAAAAATAATTAATAATATATATAATTAAATATCTCTCTTAATTATAAGGTTAAAAGACCTATAATTATATATCTTTTAAACTAGATTTTATTTAATTATATTATATTTCTATAATTAAGCTTTATCTCTTTAATTTATTTAAATAAAAGGTAAACCTTTTTAAAGAAATATATTAAATTTATAACCTTTTATCCTTTCTTTAACTTATTATTTATTATTATTTTATAGGTAATAAATTCTTTTATTTCTTTAAAATAAATCTTTTATATTTTTAAAGTAATAATAAATATATTTATTTACTTAAATAAGAAAGTTTTTTATTTTTATATTTTTTTACTTTAATAAGAAAACTTTTTACTTAAATAAAGATTTACTTATTATATTTAAAGTTTATCTTTATAGCTATAAAGCTATTAAATTTATATATTTAAATAATAAAATATAGTAGCTTTATTTAATTTAAGGCTTTTAAGTATATATAAGTAATAGTTTAAGCTTAACTAATAGTTATCTTAGTTTTAATAGTATAGTAAGCTAAATAATTACTTTCGAGTAGTTTTATAGAATAAGGTTATAATAGTTACTTAGTTTTACTAGATAGATATATATTTATAAAGTAAAGCTAAAACTATAATTAAAGTAATAGCAGCTTTTTAATATCGCTTATTTTAAATAATTTATAAAGGCTTAAGTTATATAGTAATAACACTTTTATATAGTGCTTAATAGCGTTAAATTAAGTTACTTACGGCCTATAATAACTTTCACCTTAATAAACCGGTTTATATTAAAGCTAATAGCTTATTAAAAGTACCGGTATAAATAGATTAAATGCGGTTTAACGCTATAGCTATTAATATAAAATAGCAGCTTTTAATTATAAATAGGCTTATAAAAGTAAATTAATAAATTATTATAAAAGGTTTTATATAATGAAACCTATTATATTAATTTAAAAGATATATTAAGCTTTATCCTTCTTAGATATTTACTATTATTTTAGCTTAATAGGGGAACTTAAATAAATAAAATAGTTAATATAATTAAATATTATTATTATTATTTATTTTAAAATATTAAAGGTTATATATTATAATTTAATTCTTTAAATATTAAAATGTTTAAATAAGTTAATATATAACGCTTTATATTTTTTAATTTAACTATATTAATTAAAAACTAATTATAATTAAACTAAGTTTAATATTAATTTATAAAAGATTAAAAGAAGTTAATATCGATTTTAATAATTAAAATTAATATAGTTTTAATTATTTATTAAATTATAATTAATTTAATTAATATTAACCTTAATTAAGCGGGCTTAATTATATAGGTGCGTGAAATATATAAAAAGATTTAAAAACTATTAAGTCTTATAATTAGTGGGTTATTAAAAAAAACGTTATTTATAAAAATATTTATATAAAACTTATTAAACTTTAAAATTTAAAATAGCTATATTTAGCTAATTAAAATAGTAAGACTTATATAATACTTTTTATTATAATGTTTATATATAAAAGTATATTATATAATTTTTTAAATAATCTTTATATTTAATTTTAACTTTCTAAATCTTTCTTTAAAATTATATAAATATAAAGTTATTAAATTCACCCCTTATTAGCCTTTATAACCTTTATTTTCTAATTTCTTAAACTTTAAAATTTTATATTAACTTTAATATAAATTTAAAAAATTTAGAAAACTTATATATAAGTATTTATACTAAATTAAACTTAATAATATTTTTAAAATATTTATTTCTTTAATAGTAATAATGTTATAAGGGGCTAAAAAGGCGTGTTTTATATATATATTTCGCGAGTAGCGGTTCTTTTAACGACTCTTTATAAATTATTAAGATAACCTTAAGAGACATTAATAAACCGCTAAACTAGTATTAATTACGTCGGTCATTACTTAGCTATTAATAATATCGCTATAATCGGGACTAAAATTAAAGGATTTTAAAGAATTTCTAAACTATTAATAATAATAGTTATTATTACCGCGCTAGTGTGTAGAAGGGTTTTAACCTATTTAATCTAGTAATTATAAATCTTAAAGTGATAGCGAGCGAAATATTTATTAACCTTATAGCTACCACGATTCTTATTTATTATAAGGGGTACTTTACCTCCGGAATATCTATACTTTTAAAACGTAAAAATCTTAAAACTTTTATTTAATTTAATATTTTATTAACTATTTTATTTATTTAAATTCCCTTTTTAAGCTAAAATAATAATAAATATTTAAGAAGAATAAAGTATAATATATCTTTTAAGATTAATATAATAGGTTTTACTATATAAAACTTTTTATAATAACTTATTAATCTTTTATAAGCTTATTTATAGTTAAAAGCTGCTATTTTACGCTAATAACTATAATATTAAGCTACGTTTATTTATACTAATATTCTTAATAAGCTATTAGCCTATCGAGGTTAAAGCTATTATAAGTTATAAATAACTTAATTTAATATTATTAAGCATTATATAAAAATATTATTATTATATAATTTAAGCCTTTAAGTTATTTAAAATAAGCGATATTAAAAAGCTATTATTACTTTAAAGGTTTTAGCTTTACTTAAATATATATCTATTATAACCTTTTCCGCTATATTATAAAACTATTTAAAAGTAATTATTTAGCTAAAACCGAGATAATTATTAATTAAGCTTAAACTATTACTTATATACCCTTAAAACCTTTAAATTAAGTAAAGCTACTATATTTTATTATTTAAATATATAAATCTAATAGCTTTATAGCTATAAAAATAAACTTTATTTATAATAAGTAAATCTTTACTTAAATAAAAGATTTTTTTATTAAAGTAAAAAAGTATAAAGATAAAAACCCTTTCTTATTTTAATAAATCGATATATTTATTAAAATTTTAAAGATATATAAGATTTATTTAAAAGAAATAAAGAAGTTTATTACTTATAAAGTAAGGATTTATAATAAGCTAAAGGGAAATAAATTAAAGGGAAAAGAAGATATTAATTATTTAATACGCTTTTTTAAAAGGGTTTACCTTTTATTTAAATAAATTAAAGAAATAAAGCTTAGTTATAGAAATATAATATAGTTAAATAAACTTAGTTTTTTAAAAAAGAATATAATTATAAATCTTTTAACCTTATATTTAAAAGGGATTTAATATTTTATATATTTATTATAAGCAATTAATTTTAATATTATTTATAATTAAATTATAAATTTAATTTTTTATTTATAAAGTTATTTTTATATATTATAAAAATAAAAACTTTACTTTTTAATTAACTTATTTTTATAACTTTAATAATAATACTTTAGCTTAAATATTATAATAAAAAATATATAACTAATATTATATTTAATATTTATAATACTTATATTAATTTATATAAAGCTTTAATTTAATATAATATATTAAAAGCTATTTTATATAGCTATATATATAAAGCCGCTATTAATAATAAATAAATTTAATTAATATAATACCTTTTCTTTAATTAAAAAAAGTAAGTAATATTATAAATTTTAAAATAAAAGAAAATAAAATATACTTTTATAGCTACTATTATAAGAAGTTTAGCTATCTTAATATTTAAAAAAGCTAATAATAATACTTTTTTAGCTATAAGTAAATAAAAGGTTTTAAAACTTAAAACCTTAATATCTATATTAAAATTAATAATAAATAAAAGGTTAAGCGTTTAAAAAGGTTTATTTTAAAATTAATTAATTAATATCTTAATAAGCTTAAATAATAAAGTTAAATAAAACTAAAATTAAATATTAATATAAATAAAATAAACGTTATAAAAAGCTATAATATATATATTATATCGACTATTTCATTTATTTAAGTTCCCCTATTAAGCTAGAATAATAGTAAGTATTTAAGAAGGATAAGGTATAATATATCTTTTAAATTAATATAGTAGGTTTTGCTATATAGGACTTTTTATAGTAACTTATTAATCTTCTATAAGCCCGTTTATAATTAGAAGCCGCTATTCTATATTAGTAGCCGTAGCATTAGGCCGCGCCTAATCTATTTGCGCTAATGCTTTTAATAAGCTATCGAGGTTAAAGCTATCGCAGGCCGCAAGCAACCTAATTTAACGCTGTTAAGCATTACTAATATGCGAAAGTGCTATTGCTATATAACTTAGGCCTTTAAATATAAGTTGCTCGAAATAGGCGATATTAAAAAGCCGCTATTGCCCTAACTATATACTCTTATAGGATATGTATAGGTTTTAGCTCTGCTTAAACATATACTTATTATAACCTTTTCCGCTATATTGCAAGACCACTTAAAAGCAATTATTCAGCCTACCGCACTTGTTATCACCGTTAGATATCTGTTGTCTTAAAAGGATTCCTAGGCCGATTAACCTACCGAAACCGAGACAACTACTAGTTAAGCTTAAACCACTACTTGCACGCGCCTAAGACCCTTAAATTAACCAGATAAGGCCACTATATTCCATTATCTAAATATATAGATCTAATAGCTCTGCAGCTATAGAAATAGACTTTAAATATAATAAGTAAATCTTTGCCTAGGTAAGAAGTTTTCTTACTAAGGTAAAAAAGCGCGAAGATAAAAAACCTTCTCTTTTTAAGTAAATAGATATATTTATTATTACTTTAGAGATATATAACTCGGAAATCTATTTTAAAGAAATAGAGGAATTTATTGCTTATAAAGCAATAATAAATAATAAGCCGAAGAAAGGACCGAAGGTTATAAATTTAGTATACTTTTTTAAAAAGGTTTACCTTTTATTTAAATAGATTAAAGAGATAAAGCCTAATTATAGAAATATAATATAGTTAAATAAAATTTAATTTAAAAAATATATAATTATAGGTCTTTTAACCTTATACTTAGGAGGGATATATATATTATATATTTTATTTTATTTTATTATTTATTAACTTTAAAAGGCCTTTATTTAAGGGAATACGCTTATAAACTTTAAATTATTGCTTATAATATTTACTTTATTTTAAAAATTATTTTTAAAGATATTAAACTATACTTTTAATAATTTAAATAGCTTTTTAAAAAGATTTAACTTAAATAAAGGTTTATAATATTATTAAACAATTAAATAAATATAGAAATTAAATATAAATAGCTTAAAAAAATCTTTATTTTATAAATAAATATAATTAAAATCTTTAATAAAATAATTAATAAGTTTTATATAACTTTATTAATTTTAAATAGCTATTTAAGCTATATTTTTATTAATATTATTATATCGATTATTCTATTTATTTTAATTCCTTTATTAAGCTAAAACGATAATAAATATTTAAAAATAAAGTATAATATATCTTTTAAAATTAATATAATAGGTTTTACTATATAAGACTTTTTATAATAACTTATTAATCTTTTAATAGCTTATCTATAATTAAAAGCTATTATTCTGCCCTAATAGCTATAATATTAAGCCGCGCTTAATTTATTTACGCCGGTGCTTTTAATAAGCTATTAGCTTATTAAGGTTAAAGCTATTATAGGCTATAAGCAACCTAATTTAATGCCGTTAAGCACTATATAAAAGTGCTATTACTATATAGCTTAAGCCTTTAAGTTATTCGAAATAAGCGATATTAAAAAGCCGCTATTACCCTAACTAAGGTTTTAGCTTTACTTTATTATTATAACCTTTTTTATAAAACTATTTAAAAGTAATTATTTAGCCTGCCGCGTAAAACCGAAATAATAGTTAAGCTTAAACTACCACTTATACGCGCTAAGTAAGGCTACTATATTTTATTATTTAAATATATAGATTTAATAGCTTTGCTTTAAATAGCTATAAAAATAGATTTTAAATATAATAAGTAAATCTTTATTTAAATAAAAAGTTTTCTTATTAAAGTAAAGAAGTATAAAGATAAAAGCTTTTTCTTATTTAAATAAATCGATATATTTATTTTTACTTTAAAGATATATATAATCTATTTTAAAGAAATAAAGGAATTTATTACTTATAAAGTAAAAATTAATAATAAGTTAAAAAGAGAATAAAAGAGTATAAATTTAATATACTTTTTTAAAAAGGTTTATCTTTTATTTAAATAAATTAGAAAAATAAAGCTTAGTTATAAAAACGTAATATAATTAAATAAAGTTTAATTATAAGTTTTTTAACCTTATATTTAAAAGGGTTAATATTTATTATATTTAATAAATTTCTATTAAAAATATAATTCATTAATAATCTTATAAAAATAATTTATATAGTTATATTTTTATAATAAAATTAACCTTTACTTTTTATTATTATATATTTTTATAAGCTTTAGCTATTTAATAATAATATATTTATAGCTTTTAAAAATATATATAATAAGATAATTAAAAAGCTAAATAGCATTATAAGATTTATATTAATTAAAGAAATTAATTTTATTAAATATCTATTTAAAGTTAAAAAGGCTATTATATTTATTAATATTAAAAATATATTTAAATATACCGGAATTTAGCTAATTAATTATTAAAAAGCACTTTAACACTTAAAACTTAAGCTAATGTTTTAAATTTTAATAATATTAAAAAGGGCTATATTAATTAATAATAAAAACCTATAACTAAATATAATAAATTATAATTATATTCTAAATATAATAAAGTTAGTATTTATATATAAAAAACCGATTATTTATATTAAAGTTATTATTAATAAATTTAAGAATTTAAAAGCTTAAATAGTTAAATTAAAGCGTAAAAATATTACTTTATAATATTAAATTAGTAAAATTAAAAGTAAAGGCTATATTATTAAAAGCTTAAAAAAAGAAATTATAACTTTAAAAGCGTTATCGAAAAGTTAAGATTATTATTTAAAAAAAAGCTAAAGGAATTATTAAATAATAAAAATAAAGGTAATAATATACCGGTTAAGATTTAACTATTTAAAATATACTATTCCGATTATTAAAATTAATAATTATTTAAATATAATAATTAAATATCTTTTAATAATATAATTTACTATATTATAAGATAAATTATATTATAAAATATATTTATAAAAACCGTTAACTTCCGGCAATTTTAATACCTTTATAAGGTAAATAAATTAATAAAGATTAATATTTATAAATGCTAATTAATTTAAACTATTTATTTCTAATTAATATAATTAATTTAAAGGGGCGGGAATAGCTATAAGGGAGTTTAAAATAATTAGCTTTTAATAAAAAGGCTTTTTTTAAATAATAATTATATCTTAAATTTTTATATTAATTTCGCTTTACTTTATCTATTTAAATATTTAATATATTAAAATTAATAATTATAATACTTATTTATTTAAAAAAAGCTAAAATTCTTTTAACCTTTTAAATAATTAAAAGTTTTAAAAAAAATTATAAAAGACCTTTTAGCTATTATAAAGCTATATAAATTTTTAATATCTTTAGCTTAACTTTATTTTATAAGATAAACTATTAATACTTTCCTAAAGAAGTATATATCGATAAATATAAACTTAATTATTTAAAAAATAAAGGCTTATTTAATATATTCTTAATTAAAATATTTAAATAGTTTTAATATAATTATTTAATATAAAAAATATAGCTAACCTTTTATTAATATTATAAAATAATAAGCTTATTAGTAAGCATTAAATCTAACGCTTTATAAATATATAATTAGCTTTAAAATTAATTTTAATTAGCTTTATAATTATTAAAAAGCTTTTTATAAAGATTTAAAGGTTATTAAAAATTAATTTAAATTACTTTATAATATAATAGCTAAATATAATATTATTAATAATAACCTATATAACGTTAATAAAATTAGCTTTATAATTAGCTAAATAATTATATTAATAATTATTTTATCGACTATTTTATTTATTTAAGTTTCTCTATTAAGCTAAAACAATAGTAAATATCCGAAAAAAATAACGTATAATATATCTTTTAAATTAATATAATAAGTTTTACTATATAAAACTTTTTATAATAACTTATTAATCTTCTATAAGCTTATCTATAATTAAAAGCCGCTATTTTACGCTAATAGCTATAACGTTAAGTAAAGTATTAAAAATATAAATAATATAATAATATAAATACAAATAATATAAATAATATAAATATAAATATAGTATTATATATTATAATATAAATATAAATATAAATACATTTTAAAAAGAGATTTAAATAACTTTTAAAGTTTAAATAGCTAATAATATAGAGTAAAACTAGCCCTTTTAAATAGCCTATTTAGATTTTCTATATTTTATTTCTATATAAACATATAAATACTAATATACGGCTTAAAACTATTAAGCCACTCGGCTAAGCGGCTAAATAAGCTAGCCCGGCCTTAAGCTTAATAATAGTAATTATATCTTTATATAAGAATTAAATAATAAAAGACTAAATAAGATATTTTAAAGAGCCGAATCCGACCTATATAATGTAATATTTTACTTTTAAGGTTATATAGTTCTATTTATAGATTTATATTTATATTATAGTATATTTATAATATAAAAATATAAAATATAGTAATATAATAATATAAATATAAATATAAATATAAATATAAAATATAATAATATAATAATATAAATATAAATATAAATATATATATTTATATTACTATATTTATATTTATATTACTATATTATTTATATTTTATATAATAATAATATAAATATAGTAATATATATTATAACTCTAACGTTAGGCCGTGCTTATTTATATTAATGCTTTTAATAAGCTATTAGCCTTAATATAAACCGGTTTATTAAGGTTAAAGCTATTATAGGCTATAAGCAACCTAATTTAACGCTATTAAACATTATATAAAAGTATTATTACCGTATAACTTAAGCCTTTATAAATTACTCGAAATAAGTAATATTAAAAAGCCGCTATTACTTTAATCTTATAAGATATATATAGGTTTTAGCTCTACTTAAATATATACCTATCTAGTAAAACCGAGCAATATAACCTTTTTTATAAAACTACTCGAAAGTAATTATTTAGCTTGCTATACCACTAAAACTAAGATAATAGTTAAGCTTAAACTATTACTTATACGCGCTTAAGACCCTTAAATTCTAGATATATAGATTTAATAGCTCTGCTATAAATAGCTATAGAAATAAACTTTAAATATAATAAATAAATCTTTATTTAAATAAAAAGTTTTCTTATTAAGGTAAAAAAGTATAAAGATAAGAAACCTTCCTTATTTAAGTAAATAAATATATTTATTATTACTTTAAAGATATATAACTCGGAAATCTATTTTAAAGAAATAAAAGAATTTATTACTTATAAGTTTAAAATTAATAATAAGCTAAGGAAAAGATTAAAAAGTTATAAGTTTAATACGTTTTTTTAAAAAGATTTACCTTTTATTTAAATAAATAAAGCTTAATTATAGAAATATAATATAGTTAAATAAAATTTAATTTAAAAAATATATAATTATAGGTTTTTTAACTTTATACTTAAAAGGGAATAATTATATTATATATTAATAAACTTAAAAAAGCTAAATATATATAGCTTAATAACCGGAAATAATTTATAACTATTAAACATATTAATATAAAGAGTAAATAAATTTCGTTATTTATAATTATTAAGGTTATTTATTATTTTATTAATTAAATTAAAAATTTAAGGTTTTTATTAAATTAAATAATCTTTATTTTTTTAAATAAATAAATAAATAATATAATTAATTTAAAATAGCTTTAATATTTTTATAAATATATTAAATTATAAAAAAGGCTATATATTAATACTTATTTTAAATAGTTATAAAAGCTATATATTAGCTAAGTTTATATAATATTATAAAAGTAATAATATTATTTTTATTAATATACTATTATATTTTTTTTATTTTTTTAACCTTTAAATATTATATTATTTTAGCTATTTAAATATATATATAATAATAAAAGTAACCCTTTTATTTAAATATTTATTATTTATATTATTAAGTTTAAGTTTCTTATTATATTTATAATAGCTTATAATAAAATCTTTATAAAGAAGAATTATAAGTTTCGATTTAAAAAAGCTAAAACTTCTTTTTAAAATTTAAATATTATTATTTTTAAGCTAAATATTTACTTATAAACTTTATTATTATCTTTTTCTATATATCTTTTAAAGTAAAAATTATAAATATTATTTAATATTAAAGAAATTATATAATAATTTAGTTTTATTAAAGATAAAATATCGATATATTAAAGTAGTTTTTTTATATTAATTCTTAAAGTTATTTATCGGTTAATAAAGGGTATATAAATAATAATCCCTCTTAAGTATAAGGTTAAAAGACCTATAATTATATATTTTTTAAATTAAATTTTATTTAACTATATTACGTTTTTATAACTAAGCTTTATTTATTTAAATAAAAAATAAACCTTTTTAAAAAAGTATATTAAATTTATAACCTTTTATTCTTTCCTCGGCTTATTATTAATCTTTAACTTATAAGTAATAAATTTCTTTATTTTTTTAAAATAGATTTTTAAATTATATATCTTTAAAATAATAATAAATATATCTATTTATTTAAATAGGGAAGGTTTTTTATCTTTACGCTTTTTTACCTTAATAAGAAAACTTTTTATTTAAATAAAGATTTACTTATTATATTTAAAGTTTATTTTTATAGCTATTTATAACAGAGCTATTAGATCTATATATCTAGATAATAAAATATAGTAGCTTTATTTAATATAAGGGTTTTAAGCGTATATAAGTGGTGGTTTAAGCTTAACTATTATCTCGGTTTCGGTGGCGCGGCAGGCTAAATAATTGCTTTTAAGTGGTTTTATAATATAGTAGAAAAGGTTATAATAGATAGGTATATATTTATAGAGCAGAGCTAAAACCTTAATTAAAGCAATAGCGGCTTTTTAATATCGCTTATTTCGAGCAACTTATATTTAAAGGCCTAAGTTATATAGCAATAGTATTTTTATATAATGCTTAACGGTATTAGACTAGGTTGCTCGTAGCCTGTAATAGCTTTAACCTTAACGGGCTAATAGCTTATTAAAAGCACCGGCGCGAATAAACTAGATGCGGCCTAACGCTATAGCTATTAGCGCAGAATAGCGGCTTTTAACTATAGATAGGCTTATAAAAGTAGATTAATAAGTTACTATAAAAAGTCCTATATAGCAAAATCTACTATATTAATTTAAAAGATATATTATACTTTATTTTTCTTAAATACTTACTATTATTCCAGCTTAATAAGGGAATTTAAATAAATAAAATAGTCGATATAAATAATAATATATAAATTTATTATTCTTAAGAATTATATTTATATACTTTAAAATATTAATATAATATTTTTTAAATATTAAAAGGCTAAAAGAAGTTAAATATAAATTAAAAAAGTATTTATTATTAAAAAATCTTATATAATTATTAAGAAAAAATAAAAAAGAAAGCGGCTTATTAATAAAATAAGTAATAATAATAAAGAGGTAAGCTATAATAAACTAATAAAATAATAATATAATAATTATAGTAAAATTAAATATAATATAAAAGCTTATAAAAAATATATAAAAGATTTTAATTAATTAAATTTTAAATAAATTATAGCTTTTTAAATTTAATTAATATTTATTAATATTAATATATATATTCTAGCTAATTATTATAAACCGCGTTTTTAATAATATAATTAATATTAATTAATATTAATTAAGTAATTTATATTAAAAATAAGCTATTTTAAATTAATATTATAGCTACTTTTACCTTTTTAAATTAATTAAATTAATTAAAAATAAGTAGTTTAAATTAATTAACACTTATAAGTATTAATTTTTATTAATATATATGCCCTATAAAGGTATTAGGATTACCGGAAATTAATAGTTTTAATAAAAATATCTTATAATATAATTTATTTTATAATATAATAAATTATATTAATTATTTTTATATATATATTAATTAAATTAATCTATAATTTAATTAATAGTTGCTATTTATATATATTAAGTTTATATAAGGGCTTTAAGATTTTAGCGTTTTAAAGGTATAGGTATTTTAAAGGTGGGGCACCCCTTATATCTTGCCCCTCACCTCCTTAAAATAACACTAAAAGGGACTAATTCGACCCTCTTCCTTATAAGCTTAACCCTCGCTTATATTCCCCTAAGCTTTTACCTAACGTACTATGCCTCGAAGGCAGGGGTGGCGGCCCTAGCGAAAGTGCTTTATTAATAACTTAGTTACGTTTTAAGTGTTTCTCTATAAGATTAGGCGGCGGTATACCCCTTAAAGGATATTAAGGGATAGATATAATATGTTTAGCCTTATATAATATATAGAGCGCTATATAATATATTAAATTAATATAGTATATTAGATTAATATAGCATATTAAATTAATATAATATATTAGCTTAAAAGGGTAAAACGTAGTTATAGGGTCACGTAATTAACCCTTTACACTTATAGGCCGAGGGTATAGTGTAGCGCTAGCTAAATATCACTAACCCTAGAAAGTTACCCTATAAACTTAAAAGGAAATTCCTATAAGTTATTATTTTTAAAAAATATTAAAGTATAATTAATTTTTAAATATTTTATTACCCGGTTTATAAATATTAGCTATTTTAATATAAGCTATATAATATAAACTATATATCTTATATTTTCTTTTAGTTAAATAAATATAGTAAAGCCTTTATAAATTATAGCCCTTTCTACTATATTTTAACCTTTATTAGCAGAAAACTATTATATTATTAAACCCTTTCTCTTTATTAATTAGAAATAATATTAATAAGCTTCCTTAATAATATAAATAAAAAAGCTACTTATATAATATATAATATAAGTTTAAGTAGTTAGCAGCTTATATAGAGAAACTTTATATACACTTATAATTATTATTTAAATCTAAATTTAAAAGCTCGGCATTTATAATCTTAATCTTTTAAGTATTATTATAAGTTTAAGATTAAAATAAGCCTCCGATACTATAACTATAGCTAAGTTTTAGCTTTAATAAATTAATATACTCTTTTACTTTATAATAGTAATTATAATCTTCTATCTAATAATTAAACTTTTATTTATCGGCTAAAGTAATAAGAGGCCGGTATTTATAATTAAATATATATATAAATCCTAATCCTTTAATTAAGTTTAAAATATTAATAGCTAAGCCGTTATATAGCTCCTAATAAAAGATACTTTAAGTAATTAAAAATATAATAAATATTATAAAGTTTTTAAATCTATATTATTCTATAAAAAAGCTAGCCTATTACCCTTCGGTTTTAAAATATATACCTATAACAGCTTATTATATTTAAAATAATATTAATAAATATACGCTCTTCCTTTAATATATTTAAGATAAGCTAATATTTAGCTTTAAGCTATTAGGGTTACCTTAACCGCCGGCCTTAAAGCTTTAATAAAAACCCTTACTTAACTTAAAGTTATTAAAAGTAAAGCTAGCCTAAAAAAGTAATAAGTTATTACTAGGCCGATAAATATAACTTAAAGCCTATAAGTTATAATAAATACCTAATAAAAAGGGTAAAGAAAGCCTTATTATAAAAGGTAATAATAAAAAGTATATATTACTAATATAGAAATAACTACCTTAACTTTAAACTTAGCCTTAATAGCTAGATTAAAAGAAAGGCTAAAATAGGCGCTATAATAATTAATATTAGCTCTATAAATAAGTAATCTCGGCTTATATTCTTTAATTATATTATTCCTATATTTCTATCTCGTATTATATAAAAAAGTTATAGTTTTCCCGCTTAAATTATATAGCTTATACCTTTTAAAACTTATAAGAAAAAGCTTTTTAAAGGTTTATACTTTTAATAGTATAAGGCGTTAAGCTATTATATATATCGAATAGGCCTTTAAAACTTTAAATATTCTAACCGAATAATTAAGGGTTTATTTATAATTTTTAAATACTACTAATATTAGCATTAAAACCTTAAATAATAAAAATACTTTATTAAAAGGGTAACTTATAATAAAGCCGGCTGCTTAAAAAGAATAAAGATTTATAGCTAGCTAAGTTAGGGGATATAAAGGGGTTTATATAAAGGCTGCTATAATAAAGGGCTTTATAAAGCGGTAAGAAAAGGGGCAACTCGCTAATAAAAGCATTTTAAGCTTATAGGTCTTTAATATATCGCTTTAATATTAAGCTAAAAGTAAATATAATATTCTTATTAATAAAGGTAATATATTAAAACGTATTTATCTTAATATTATAAAAATAAAGGTTTATACTTTATAGTTTAAAAAAGTTATAAGCGGCTTTATAATTATAGCTAGCTATATTTTATTTAATACTATATTTAACCTATTTAACGCTAAGGTTTATCTTTTATTTAATAGTAATAATAAAACTAATTTTTTATAAAAGGCTAACAGTAATTATCTTAAAATATTAAAACTAAAGCAAGTTATTATCCTTAAAGTTTTTAATATAAAAAATAATATCGGAGATAGCTGCTTAAACGTATATATAAGTAACCTTATTAATCTAATTATAAATCTAATATTAAATATAGCTTAAATTAAAGCTGCTAGTAAAATAACGCTTAAAGTTAATATAGAAATAATTAAGGAAGTTTTAACCCTATTTTATATAAAGCAGCTAAGGTTACCTATAATTAAAATCTATATCTAAATTAATAAAATAATAAGGAATAAGTAATAAAGGAGAGAACTTATATATATATTCTTCTATATAATCCTTCGCCTTAAGTTTTAAAATATATTAATATTATACTTTTAATATAGCTTTTAAAAGATATTAGTTTATATATCGATATTAGGAAATAGGTTCTTAATTATAATAAGTATATATTTTATAATACCGTAAATAAAGAAAACCTTTTAGCTAAATTAATTAAGTTTTTTAACTATAATAGCCCACTTTTTAATATTTAGTAGTATAAGGTTATTTTAATATTTATAATAAATCTAATAGGGTTTCTAAAGGTAAATTATATTATTCTTACGCTTAATCGGTAAAAAGGTAAAAGGGTAAATAACTTTAAAATATTAGCCCTCTTTATCTTTATTAATAATTATTAAGCTACCGCTATTATATAACTTAAGATCTATAATAAAAACTTAACTGCCCTAATATAAAGTACCGATAAGGCTTAGCTAGAAGCGTTAAGATCCGATACTAATAATAGATTATAAACCTAGGTCTCCCTAATAAGGGCGCTATTGCTATAATAGAAAACTACCGGTAAAGGGGGTTTATAAAAGAAAAGTTTAAAAGTTAAACCCTTTATTCTTTTATAATAGTAATAAAAGTAAAGGGAAAGGGATTTACCTATAAATTAAAAGAGTAAATATATTAGTTAATTATAAATAACTTAATATACACTATAAAAGCTATAAAAAAAAAGCTATATAGGGTAGTTTATAGCCAGAATAGTGATTTTATATTTTATATTTCGTTATATTTCTCACTTTAACTATTTATTTTATTTTAAATAGAATTTATATTTTTGTATTCTTAGTGTATTTTGAGTAGCGCGAATTAAGGCGGATTTAATGATATACTTTTTGTAACCCTAGGGTTAGGGTAATACCCCTAAATACACGCTAATATAAAAATGTGTATTTTCGGATTTTTCATTTATATTTTAGTTTTCAAAAATTAATTTAGCTCGAACTAGTAACCCAAACCCTAAGATATTATATATATTTAGGTTCTATATACAGATATCTTTCATATGTATAAGCCAAAATCATCAATATTAATGTTTTGAAAAAGAAAGAAATGTTTCAATTTTTGGCCCCCAATAATACAGTTAATACTCTATCTATAGCTAGCCCATTAGGGAATAGGGGTTAAAACTAATAAATTAAGTTTCTAATTAAGGCTAGGTAATAGGGTTATAGCTACCCTTATATAAAGGCTATAATAGCCTATTATCGCTAAAAGGGTTATTAAAGAATATCCTATAAAAAGCTAAAATATTAAAATAGCTTTTTAAAAAAATATTTATAATAATATTTAAAGGGGGGGGAAAGTAAAGGGTAATAAAAATAAAGAATTATAATTTTAAGGTATAGATTAATATTAAAGAAGAAAAGGAATAAAGCTAGGTTTAAAGGCAGAAAGTTAATAGGTTTAAATATTAATTTATAAAATATAGTAAATAATTTATATAAGTCTTAAAGCAATAAATATATTTTAGCATAAGGCAATAAAGGTTAATATTATTAATATACCCCGCTTATAGTATTAAAATAAATAAAAAAGGTTATTACTTTTAAATATCTTTTTAGATTATTATATTTAAAACCTTAGGCTCCTTATTTTATTAATATTACCTTTTCTTTTACTACTTCCTTTATTACTCCCTTTATATCTTCTAAATCTCTATAAAGCTTTTATTTCCTTTAGAAATAGGTTTTCTACCTATAATTATACCCTTAGGGAGCTTATAAGCCTTATTACCGTATTAAAATACTTAAAAAGAAAGGTGCTAGCTTTTAGCTACCTATTAATCTTTAAGACAGTTTAAGCTTACGCTAATAAAGAATCTTTAAATAAATATATATCGATATACTAAGTAAAGGTAATAAAGGCAAGTTATTATAACTTTTAACTATCTAAAAAACTAATAACGATAGTAATATATTTATAAGCACCGATATCTTTAATAATAGCGTAATAAAAAAGCCTATAAATAGCTAAAGAGTTATAAATATTAATAACCTTTAAAACCTTTAAAAGTCTAGCTTTAATTTTAATAAGTTTAATAATATATATTTAAAACTAATAACTATTATACCTTAAGTTTATTACTTAAATTCCCGTTAATATTATTCCTTAAATAAAGTTAATACTATAAAGCTATAATAGGATATAAAGGCTATAATTAAAGCTATTACTAAAGAAGCAGCTTAAAACCCTAAAGATATCTATAGCGCTATAAAATATAAAGAGAATATAATACTTAAGCTTAAGCTAAAGTTTATTTCTTTTAATTAAACTAATATTTTAATACCTCTTATAAAATTATTTTAACTTATCCTATCTATTAGTTTTAATAGCCCTATTAAGCTTAATATAGTATAGGCTATAGCAGATTTTAACCCTAATAACCCTTTATAATTAATATTATCCTATTATAGCTAGTTTATTAAGATATTTAACTTTAAGATAATAATAGCAATATATATAAAGCTTAAAAGCTTAAGCAGAAAGGGTTATAAGTGATTATATTAAATTCTTTATATCTTTAAAAATAATAACGGTAACTGCTTATAAAATATTATAGCTTTACCTATATAACTTATAATATTATATAACTAGTTTTAAAAGCGCTTACCGCTTATATATATAAAAAAGGCTAATATTCCCTTTAATATCTTTAAGATACCTATTTTATTATTAGGTTTTAAGCTAAAGAAATATATTAAGTTTAAAGTATATAAAGCAAAATTTAAAGCTGTTAATAAGAAAGCTAAGAATAAAAGAGATAAAAAGGCTAGGGTAAAGCTAGTTATACCTAATAATAAGCTGCCTAATTTAAGTATAAAGTTAATATTCTTTAACTTAATTTTTATCTTTAAAAACCTTATCGCTTTTAATATCTTTTATACTATATATTAAGGTTTAGCTTATTTTATTAATAAGCTAATAAAGCTATTCTAATTATATATTTAAGCCTTATTTATTTATATATTAAGAGGTATATATCCCTATATCTAAATTAATAGCAAGCTTAACCTATTTATAATTATTCTCCCTTTAAACTTTATTTATTACTATTATATAAATAAGGTATATTATTATTATATAATTAATAATAATAGCCCTAATATAAAGAATCTTTATATTAGTTATATCTTTAAGTTTAAAATTAAAAAGTATAAAAGTAATTTAATATTCGGATTTTTAATAAATAGCCTAATATTATAAATTTAAAAGGCTTTACGCTTTAACTATTAATTACTTAATAAAATAATAGCTATTCTAATAATAGCTATAGATAAGCTTATACTTAACTTTATTCTAACCCTTATCTATAAATCTAATATTTTTAACTTTATTAATATCTATCTTAATAAGCTATTTAATAAAACTTATAAGAATTTTATATAAAGCTAAATTCTATAAATCTTTAAAACTAATAAGCTTAAACAGCCTTATAAGAAATATAAGAAGGCCTTAAGCATTTTAATATAAAATTAAAACTAATACTATTAGGTATAGTATATACTTATCGATAATAAGCTTATTCCGATTTATTATATTTATTTTATTTAAGTTAAGTTAAAGCTAAAGAAGTTTAGCCGCTTTTTTTAAAAAGATTATTAAAATATTGTTAAAGTTAAAAATAGCTACTTTCCGCGCCTTAATAATATATTTAATAATAACTAAAAGTAATAAAAGAAGTTATATAAATAATACTTAATCGCTAATATAGCTTTTCTTATATTTATTAATAGTATCGGTATCTATTATAATATATACTAATCTTTATTAATAATATATTTAACGCTTATTAATCTAAACGCTTATAAAAAATTTTAACCTTAAAATATTTTACCGTTTATATTTAAATTATATAGATTAAATATTAGAGATATTATTTATATTTTAAAATCGATATAGTATTTAAATAAAGGATTAATTATAAAGGTTAATAGCGTATTAATCCGAATATATATATAAATAATATACTTTATAAGCGATATATTAGCCTAGGCAGAAAACTCCGGTTTTAAGGGCTTAAGGGCTTATAAGTTCTGCTAATATTATTATATACCTAAGGGTTAGCTAGCTATTAATCTAGAAATCCTTTTAAATTTCGATATCGTTATCTATAATCGCTTTTATAATTAGATAACTCTAATATAAACTATAATAGCTAACCTCCTTATTTAAAATATTAAAAATAGCTTTAAAGTTTAATAAGGTATTAATAATCTATAGCCGCCTTTATAACTTATTTCTCCGGCTTTTAATCTTATTATAACTCGGCTAATAAATATAATATATTTAAAATATAATAGCCTAACTAACCTTATATATATCCTTTTAAAAAATAATATTTTTAAGCTTAAGGCTTAAGAGAAATATACGCTTACTCTTTATATTTAAAAGTTTCCCTTTAATATAAAGTAACTTTAATTACTTTTATATTATTTAAATAGCTACTTATTATTAAAGCATACTATATAATCTATTATAGCACCTTTATTTTTATAATATTAGCTATAAGAGAAATATATAAAAAAGCTTTTTATTAATAACTTTACCATTAAATACCTTAAGATAGATAACGTAATCGATATAATAATTAAGATATATATTGCTATTATTAAAAGTAATTCCGTTTTAATAAATTAAAGTATCTTAAGGGCTAATTATAAGAAGATTTAAAAAATTATATAAAAAGCTTATATAATATTTAACTAATTATTTATAATTACGGCTATAAATATAGCTAGCTTAAAAGGTTTAACTTTAGCTTAATTATAAGCTATAAGCCTAATAATCTTAAAATATCCTTTTAATACTATTATTATTAATTACTATAAGATTACCGGAATTAGCTCGGAAGCTATATAATTTATAAATAATACTTTATATTTAAATATTTATATTAAAGTTTATTAAAAGGTATTTACTAATAAGTATAATCTTCCGGTTAACTTAAATATATTAATAGGTAAAGATATTAATAAATATACCGGGATACTTTTTAGGTATAGAAAGCTGCTATAGGTAAAAGTATAGCGGCTTAAAAAGCTTATAGCTTTAGAAGCTTAAAGCTATCCTAAAATAATCTAATATAATTAATAAAACCTACTTACCTACTTTATATCCCTTTACCTTATATTTAACCTTTTTATTTTATTAACTATCTCTCTATATAAACTTTTTAAAACTATAGTTTATAATATTAATTATATTGATATTAAAAAGGTTATATTAATAAAAATTAATATATAAAAAATAATTTACTTTATTCTTTATAATTTATTTTAATACTTAAACCCTAATTTAATAGCTTAGCTAACTAATCTTTATTAAAAGTATTTAAATTTATTTAACTAAGTTTTAGCGTATATTAATCGCAGCGCTATTAAAAATAATTTTAAATTAAATAACTTTATAATAGATATAACTAACTTAGCTAATAAGCAGCACCGGTATTTAATAATAATTAACGCTATCCCTATTATAAAATACTATATAATATATTATTAAGTTAATATAGGTTAATAGCTTTCCAGCTTTCCGATAAACCTTAACGCTAAGCTTAAGTTTTAGCATTATATCCGATTAGCTTTTATAATAAACTATAATAGGCCTTAGCACCCTTTTATATTCCTATAGCAGCATATCTAATAATCGTGTAAGTTTAATTTTACTAATAAGTATATACCTTTATTATACCCTTTTCCCCTAAATAGATAGAAATAGTAGGCCGGCTTAATTATCTTAGTATTAAAGCTATTATACTGCCTTAAAAGGGTAATTAATTAGGGCTTTAAGGTAGATAGCGCATTATATATTGCGCAATAAGTAATATATCCTATAGGTTAACTTTATTATTAAATAATAGTTATTAATAGAATAAAAGGTTATTAATAATATAAGATTATAAATCCCCTATTATATTAGATAAGCGCTTTACCTTTAATATAAGTAATTATATTTAATACTTATATAACGGTAATAACTAGCTATTTAGCTATATTTAATATATCTTTCTTTTTAATTACCTATATAATTAATATATCTTTATTATATTATAGCTTATCCGCTACTTTAATTATTATAATTATATTCTTAGCCTTTAAATTATAAATAAAATCGAGAATAATATTATAATAATCGGCATTACCGTTATACTATTAATTAAGCTATATATATTAGATATAAAGGAAGTCGGCATTATTTAAAATAATTAGAATATATATTAGCTTTAATTATAACTATAACTTAAATAAAACCTTTTAATACCCTTAATCTACGCCTTATCTTATAATATCGCTAACCTTAAGTATAATTAATAGGCTTAATATTAATCTTTATCCTATTATATAAATATCTATATATACTTCTAAAGTTTATAATATTATTAATTAAAAAATAAATTTATTATTTAGATAAGCTATTTATAATAATTTATTATCGGTTTATTTCCCTTCTCCTATTATCTATTTTAATTTATATTGCTAATATAAATTATTAAAGTAATCTTTAAATATTAAAGCTTTTCTTTTTTATTATTTAATCGATCTATTAATAAGGGATAAATATATATAATAATAGAATATTTATAATACCTTTAATTTTCTATTAAAGGTAAAATCTATAAAATAAGTATTATTTTTAACCGTACTATTTTAATATTTAATTAATTAATAACTTATTTAAATACCGCTTAAATATATAAGGTTTAGCTATAATAACTTTATATATCTTATCACTTTAATAAAATAATTGTACAGATATATTATATAAATAATATATTATCGATTACTATATAAATTAAATTATATTAGATATAGCACCGAGAATAATAAATTTATAATTAAAGGGTATAAGCTAGCCCTTAAATATATAGTAAATAGGTTTATAATAAGGTATATAAAAATAAATTTTATATTATACTTCGATTATAGAATTAATAATAATAATATATATATTATTTAGCATCCTATTATTAATAAATATAACCTAAAATAGATTAATATAGCTAGGCAGGGATTTATCCTATATAACGTATTATATAATTAGGTTTTACTACTATCCCGATTCGGCTAATATACTATATTAAATCGATATACTATATTAAATTAATATACTATATTAAATCGTTATACTATATTAAATCGTTATATTATATTAAATCTATATACTATATTATAATAATATAGAATATTACTTTTATATAGCATATACCGTTAAATATAGCATGTTAGCACCCTAGTATCCCCTAACGGGTAATGATTATATTCCCTAGCGCGAAGTCCCGTTGGTCGACCCCTGCGTGGTGCTATCGTGTAACGCCGTAAAGAAGTATAACTTATACGTTTAGTCGGTATTCTTTACTTAAATGTATAGCATCAATCTGATTTGGGCCATTGTTAACAAAAGAAATTATATATAGGCCTAAGATATATTCGATAAGAACCAGACGGATGTTTCTTTAGGAGGTTTTCTGCGTATAAGAGGTAGGTAAGCTGAATTTCCAAGAACCAAAAAAATGCTGGAGCGAATAAGCCTATCCGGCCGGCTCTCAGAGCTGCTAAGGTATTTATACGCCACACCTTCTTTACTATAATCTTCATCGGCTTCACCGATGACATCAGATGGATGACAGCCTATGTCCGTAGAGGGGAGATAGTAGATCGGATCATATATCTTTGCTACCGCTTCATAAGCCTTCTCACCCTCTTTGTGGGGGGTGATGGAACAAAGAAGCTATCTGAGCCCAGCGAGCATTTCCGATAGCCAGCGATTTGATACCGACGAGCCGAGCAGTGTTCTGTTGTGCTGGAGCCATTGCTTCAAGTGGTGGATGAGTAAGGACATGTGTAGTTTGAGTTACAAAATGCAGCCACTCCTCGGTATATACTCCACGGGTACGACCTCAGGGGGTAGATGCCTCCTCCTCCGAAAGGTGGAGGGCCAGTATGCGTCCGAATGTCGACCTGAGAGCCAGGAAGGTACGGACACGCAGGCTTGTCTGGATCTGGTAGCCGAGTCACCATTTTGCAGGATGGGCAATCTGTGTAGGAGCACGTCTGGTCGAATGCGGAGAGACTTCACACGGGAATAAGCACAGCTGCACAGGCGAGGCCAGGTGAAAGTAGCCGATCACATGGTTGCTCTATTCAGTATAGTTGTGGTTACACACGCTGCCGTAAGCCACACCACAATAATTTGCTGCACATAATATTTGTATGCAGGCAGACACGTAAGCCGTGACTCATTTACTGTTCAGGGCCGTGCAGTAAACCTTTAATAGGCACCTGCTGGTCTGCGTTGAAGGCCACTGCATCGTGCGCTCAATTGCCGGTACTACTCACAGGCAGCAAGTGCTCGATATGCCTGCGAATGGCGTGGATCCCCTTTGGCCGCGGCGGCTCCTAGACACCGTCACGATGACCTCCTTCGAACGGCAAGGGGACAGTACCTATAATGGCATACCAGAGCCCCGGTATAGCGTTTTATCGTACACTTGGGGCCGTTTCACGGCGGAGGCGGAATCAGACGGATCACGCCTTGATATTGGCGGTGTTACTTGGGCGATTCCCGCCATCGATAAGCACCGCGCATTCAGTGCCGCCGATTTCGAGGTCGTCATCAAGCAGACATCGGTGATAAGCGGCAACCGTTTCGTCTGGGTCGACGTAGCATGCATCGACCAGGAGAACATCACTGTCAAGATGGAAGAGATCGGGAGACAGGCCGGTATCTTCGCCAATGCTTGTGCTGCCTTCGTTTGGTTGTGGACTGCATCAAGGGATGAGCTCCGCGAGAGCATCGACAACATGGCAGGGGTTCTCAGCATATGGCCCAAAGCTGCGAGCCTGGCTCAGTGGCTGAGTTTGGAGGGCCCTGAATCGATCTCTACCAGGCCGGAGCAGGGCCAAGACGACCGCTTCGAGCGCGATGCAGCTGCCTTGGAGCGTCTCCGACGAGCTGTTGACACAATCCTGGGCGACTGGTGGTTCTCGTCACTTTGGACGCTACAGGAGCAGGGCCTCAAGGAAGATGCATGGATCCTATCTCGTGAAGGTCTCCCGGTGGAGAATGAAGAAATTGACTCCGAGTATTACGAATCGACCAGTCCGAGCCATGGGAACGTGACAGATTGGAAGGTTGAAATGCTCTACGCAAGCATCTTCGACGTGACCGTTGGTCTTCGAGACACGTTTCTTGTTCTACAACTGCCATATCTTCAGCACATTTTCCAAGATCCCGACCTTCAAGAGACAACAAATCATATCTCAGATGTCATCCGCCACGCTGGGTACACGAGCATTCCGGTAGCGTCGAATCCGAACTTCTTCTTCACTCTGGCTCGAACCCGCACGGCCACTTATGAGCTTGACAGAATTTACGGCACCATGTCGCTCTACAACATCCGCGTGGGTGCCGCAGGCCCTGGCGCGGATGTGTCAAAGAAGTATACCCTGGAAGAACTCGAGGAGGAGTTCATTTTTTCTCTGAACGCCAAATCGCCTATCCTGGGCCAACTGTTCCTGCATGTTGAGGAGCCTCACCACGGCAAAACGTGGCAAATGACGCAGTGGGCAAGAGTGCCGGATATTCTCAGCGACCTTGGGTTTGACTACCATTCTGGAGCAGATGGTCCTTCCATCTTTGACCATTTTGAAATCGTGCGTGGACTCCCTGGTGGTCCGGCCAAGATCCGCGGAAGTGTCACCCCGTTCGAAAGCCTCATGCATCATTGGAAAGCTGTGTTTGCACCGGAAAACCAGAGGGGCTCGTTCGAAAGCCAGGTAATTCTGCAGGTTGATGACTATATCTGCAAAGCGAATACATCTATTCCCTACGTCAACCATCTGCAGAGCGACAGACAAATGCAACGGGCCAAATACATCAACGCTACCATTGAGGGCTTGATTGAGACCTTTGGTAGCAAGCGGCTGTCCGTCATCGGGTTGGGAGAAACAGGCAATGACGAAAGTAGTCCCAATCCTCGTTCTTATGCCATGCTTCTCTTGCACGATGAGCTTGATTCGGCACAGTGTCGACGCATTGGCATATGTTATTGTGTGGATTTATGTCTAAGAGACTCTGTTTGCGGTAGCGGAGATTATTCGGAATGGGCAGCGTATAAGGGATTTATATTTTGAAAACAGAGATTCGCACATATAAAATCGGAGGGGTACACGGGTATATAAAGGCCCTAGTATATATATAACGCCTACCACTTAAATTAATATATATTCTATTATCTTCCCTTTTAGGTATAAGGTTAAAAGACCTATAATTATATTTTTTAAACTAAATTCTACTTAATTATATTGCGTTTCTATAATTAAGCTTTATTTATTTAAATAAAAGGTAAACCTTTTTAAAGAAGCGTAATAAATAATTAACTTCCCTTTTTCTATTTAACTTATTATTTATCCTTACTTTATAAGCGATAAACTTATTTATTTCTTTAAAATAAACCTTATATATCTTTAAAGTAATAATAAATATATCGATTTACTTAAATAAGGAAAGGTTTTTATCTTCGCGCTTCTTCGCCTTAATAAGAAAACCTCTTACTTAAATAAAAATTTACTTATTATAAATAAAGTTTATTTTTATAGCTATTTATAATAAAGCTATTAAATTTATATATTTAGATACTATACTTAGTAATAGAATATAGTGGCTTTACTTAAGTTTTAAGCACGTATAAGTGGTAGTTTAAGCTTAACTAGCAGTTATCTCGGTTTCGGTAGGCTAAATAATTACTTTCGAGTAATCTTATAATATAGCGGAAAAGGTTATATAGAGCAGAGCTAAAACCTTAGTTAGGGCAATGGCGGCTTTTTAATATCGCTTATTTCAAGCAACTTATACTTAAGTTATATAGCAATAACACTTTTATATAGTGCTTAACGGCGTTAAACTAGGTTACTTATAGCCTGCTATAGCTTTAACTTTAACGGGCTAATAGCTTATTAAAAGCACCGGCGTAAATAGATTAGGCGCGGCTTAACGCTATAGCTATTAACGTAAAATAGCGGCTTTTAATTATAAATAAGCTTATAGAAATAAATTAATAAGTTATTATAAAAAGTTTTATATAGTAAAACCTATTATATTAATTTAAAAGATATATTATACTTTATCTTTCTCGGATATTTACTATTATTTTAACTTAATAAGGGAATTTAAATAAATAAAATAGTCGATATTCTATTATTTTAACCTTACCGTTATTATTACCGGCTATTATATTATAAGTATACTTAAATAAATATTTATTATTAGTAATTTATTTTAATAATTAAGATATTAAAAACTTTTATTATATTTTAAATTTATTTATTATAACTTTAATCTTTATATTATTATTAAAAGTTTAATAGATTTTATAGCTTTATATAAATTATATTTAAAACGTTTATAAATATTATATTTATTATAGAAATATTAAAAAAAGGGAGAAAAGTTAAAAAATATTAATTAATAATAATTTATAATAATAATATTAACGTTTTATTTATAATAATTAGTTTATTATTACGCTTAAAACTTTAAATAATTAAATGTCTTTATTATTATTATAATATAAAAAAGTTAATAATTAAATAATTAAAGGTTTTTAATATAAAATTAATTAATTTTAATAAAAAGATAAGGGATATAATAGTATATTAATTAAAGGTTATTATTTATAAGTTAATAAATAAGTTAGCTTAAAAAAGATTAGTATAAGTATTAACTTAACGTTAAATTATAGCCGCTAATTAGTTTTCGCTTATAGCTAATAGATTTATATATATTTCCTCCGATTTATATATATAAATCTTTATTTTCTATATTTTAAGTTAATTAACCTCTAGTATATTTAAGAACTATATACATTAAGAGCTATATAAACCTAACTAATTTAAGTAATATAAATAGTTTTATATAAACTACCTATTTAATTAAGAATGTTAAAAATATATTTATATAAAGATTTAAACTATTTATAGATATAAGATATACTCTTAAAAGAGTTAACGCTTTAACTGCTAATTATCTTTATACTCTTCTAAGAATTCTTTTAAGGTAAGTGGGAGAGGCAGTTTAGATTTATATATATATCTCTGTAGCTACTAGAATTTCTATATAATTAATCTAACTAATCTTAAACACGAGCGATAGCAGAGTCGTTATATTGTTTTTATACACAGATCTAGTGGTTTTACCTCTAGGGCCTTTTAAAAGATTAAGTTAGCAGATAGATATAAAGATCGGAGATTCGCACCGGTTAAATTAAAGGGTACACTAGTATAAGCTATATATAGCCGCTAATGCCCACCTTAATGCCCACCACCTAATTAATATATATATAAATAAATTAACCTTAATAGCCCTTATAATAAAAACTTTTATTATTATACTATTTATATATATTTAAAAATATTAAAATATTTAAAAGTATAATATTTTTTATATTTATTTATTTAATTTATAATTATAATAAAGTATTATCGCTATTATTAATATTATTCTTACGCTACTATAATTATTAGAAAATATTAATTAATTAATATATTTTTAATAATTAATTAATTAACTTTATTTTATTATAAATTATTTTTTAATTATTAAAAAGTTATTATTATAATCTTTATTTAATATTTTTATATTTACTTTATAAAGTTTTTATTAGCTAATATAATAATATTTATATTTAATTATAGTAGTTAACTTATTATTACGCTTTAAAACTTATATAATTTAAAGTTTATATTATAATTAAAATAAAAAAGCGATATTTAATTTAAATAATATATTTTAAATAATAAATCGATTAATTTAATATAAAATTAAAGGGAATAAATAAAGCGTTAGTATAGGGTTATTAAATAAAATATAGTGGCAATAGCGGCGGCTAAAGGCGCTGGTGGGTGCAGCTATTAGCGCCGTTAGTGGCTTATACCGGTATACCCTCCGATTTGACCGGTGCGAATCTCCGATCTCTAGATATATATGCTCTTTTGCTCCTTTTGGACCACGGGAGAACATGCAAGCGGATGGAATTCTGCCAATGGAATGCCAGCGTTATGACGATTGCGGGTGAGCGACTGGCCGGCCATGCTTTCTTTCATGGAGACACAGATGGCTGGACTAAGAGTGATGGGTATCTCGGCTAGTTGCGCAGGCAGGCTTAAATTTTCCCTGGAACAAAACATATTTTTAGCTCGCTATAGAAGGATCAGCTCCGATTCAAATTCAATTCAATTTAAATGTTTAAACTCAAGTTGATGACTGCTTCCTCAAATGACGATCCACTTTGTTGCCGACGTTTCAGGAAGTGAAATTCCTCTAATCATATTTGTCCCAATTTTCGTCAGCTTCTTGTATCCCGAACTGTCACAGTTGTCCAAGATCTGTAGCAAAAGACCGCTTTGGTATCGACAATCTTCATATAACGCAACGGCGTATACACACCGCCCTCCTTCGCGATCAGATAATGCCCTCAAATAGAGAACCAGGTCCTCAGGAAACTCCCTACGGGCAAAAGATGCACCAATTATGAAGCCTTCGACAGGTTCTGGCCAGTCCGACGATGCCACAATGCCAGCGTTTGAGATCTCGACACTGCCGTCAGCATGAATGGACCAACTGAGGACGGCGTCATGATCCTGCCTGTCGATGACGAGCCTGTCGATATAGGAACCGAGTCTGGCGTTCTGCTCGGTTTCTCCTGAAAATGGGAGCATGGTTCCGGACTCTTTTGCAGGCAATGTTGTTCTCTCCACTGTTGACTCGAAGAAAATGGCACCAATTTTGCTCGCCGCCTCTCGGAGAAATGACAAAGGAAAGACACCCAGGACTAGCTGCTGAGCAGCGGGATCAGTTTCCCTAGTCTGATACCAATCCAAAATGCCGATGGCAGACATGACCCCAGGTGCCCTCTCCCCCGTGTACTGTCTCTCGTTGGCGTTCACGAGAACGGACATTGGTGAGAGGTCCGCCAAGACACTGCCCAGCTCCGTACCATCGCAGAACCTTTGAAGAGACTCGACGCCTGGCGGAAACTTTGCGCGACTGATCTCATTCCTCAGCTCTCGATCAGCGACCATTTCCTGGTATAGAGATGGATTAGAGAGAACATCCACAGGCGGACCCTCCTCAATTTTGAGAGTTTCTTCGAGGAATATCAACAGTGTGGTCAGAGATATGGGAACTACAGTGGCGTCAACCAGTTTCGCCCAGTTCATAGAGCATAACTCCAAATCGGGGCACAGAACTGCTTCTTGGAGCGTCCAAAGTGACGAGAACCAGCCGACATGTTCCTCTAATACCCTAAACCGCACAACAACTTCGGTCGGAAGGCTCGCATATTCCTCGGGCATCTCCATAAACTCAACTGTCGAGTCGGCGGCGGCGTCAAGGTCGTTGAGTCGTTTCTCGATCCAATTCGAACTGAACAGCGTGGATGTGGCCTTCAGGTAGTATACGGACAGCCATTTCAGCGCGGCGTCGACTCGATCAAACGAAGTACAGCTGTTGAGCCAGGCGATGCACTTTTTGGAATTCCGGAAAATGGAGGACTGCCGTGAGATCTCTATGGCCTGCCTTTCGTCGCCATCGATCTGGGGAATGCAGAAAAGGTCAAACCAAATGTACCTTGAGTCTAGCGCCTGCAGAAGATCCGGAAGGTCGCGCACGTCGTATCGGGTGTTCTCAGGGACAGCCCATTCGACACCGCGTATCGCAACAGATGTCTCCTTTCGCCATCTCCCCCATGTATGGCTGCCTACCGGGGGGAGGGGGGGTTTCTGAATGGACCGCGCAATTCAATCACCAATTAATATTCAATCAAAATTTAAAAATTATAGCAAAATACTAAGGAAAGGCTACCAGAATACTATCAGATTAAAATCATTTTAAAGGGCGATATTATATTAAAAATGTATTATATTAATACTAACACTATATTAACACCATATTAACCGTTAACATATATCAGTATTTTAGCAATATTAAAAATAAAAAGGCTACTAGTTCGAACCTTATTATTTTTAAATCCGTAGCTATTTTTAGATATTTCTATAGTTCTATAAATAGTTAAGAAGCTTATAATCAAGCCAGAAAAAAAGAAAGAAATAGTTAAATTGGGTACCTTAAAAAAATAGGAAAAAAAAACTTAATTTTTTAGGTGTATATTAAACACTTAATATTATATCAATATTGACATTATATCAACACATATCAGTGCAGATTATATATCACATTGTTTCCGTTTTATATAAATAATATAAGGCACATAAAAAAAAATAATATCAACCTATTAATTTAATTTCAATATTATTGCCACACTCTATTACAGTGCTTTCGCAATGCTTTCATTTACCCCCCCTCCCCCTGGTAGGTGATGCACACATACTCTGGACAGCTGGGCATATCATCAACCTTTACTGTTCTCTTTTCGTCCGAGTCCCATAGATAGTACGGATGGTCAGTGAATTCCATGTCGTCAAACCAGCCGTTTGCATGTCTAACTGGTTTTGGGTATGGCTTCCCTGCGGTTGCTTCGAGGCCAGCGAATAACACGGAGTAGCCCATGCGTTGACAAATGGACTGTGATACAGCCCTCCGCCGATAGAACTGCAAGAGATTCAGGTTCATAGAAATAATGTGTTATGGCTCCCAGCATTGTGGTTGAAACTCAACTCAGCACAGAAGAGCTGAAAAAACGAAGTATGATATAGTGATCTCTGCGATGGTAGTGCCGCAGAGACCTCTTTATCCCAGGTGAGAAGAGGTGATTTAAGACATGGTTTATTTGCCACGGAGTCCATGTACGCCTGCGTGTCATTTAGGAGGGACGACTCAGAATACGAAGATTTCCACCAGTTGTCGAGCACTTCGAAGGAGGACCGCTGTGGTGGTGACAATGTGTTGAGCAGATGTCTCCGCTCAGCCACAACACTCTGGAATTGCTTCCAGTTATCCAAAGCCGCCCACCAACTCAATACTTTATCCTGGGAGACCGTCGAGAGACATCTATCCAGGTGGATAGACAAGGGAGCAAGCGTCCAGAGCTCGTTATTCATGGGGTGGTATTCTGTCTGGTATTTGGAGGTCGTTTCCCTGCGGGTCGTCTCCACCTCTAGCTGCCACGAGAGCCATTCGAACGAAGCAGCCTGGCGGGACTGTTCCAGATTGTCGTATTCTTGCCACATCTGCGCCCAAATCTCGGCCCATTCTGGTAAGACTTGAATTTTTTTCATACAACAAATATGATGACACCATCCTCAAATTGCAATATGCGGTGCCGCTCACTCCTTGGTCGTCGAAGGCTGATCGACAGATGGGTCACTTCGCAGCTCCCGCTGTCCCTGATCCTGCATCAGCTCCGTGTAGTAAGTGTAGGCACTCGGTTCACTGTATGTTTTTCTTGAAGCCCCCGAATGCTAAGGGGTAAATCTGCCGAGGGCTTCCGCCCACGGTAGCAGTATTGCTGGCCAGTGAACCTGTGGCAGCCTACTAGTAGTAGAATTGACCTAACCTCGCTTAAGGTTTACCCCAATGTGAAACCCGGCCCCCAACGGCACTCCCCGCCAACTCTCGTTCGCCTTGATGTGCCAACAAACCAACCTTTGGAACGCATTTCCCCCTTGACCCTTGATGATGGCTGAGAAACTCGTTGGCCGGCTGGCATGCCAGCTATTGCTTCTGAGGAGACGCGGAGCATAAGTTGTCCACGATGAACCACTGCGCAACATGGCATACAGTGAAAGACTTTGTACGAGGCACACAGCCGTCTCGAGGCAACAAGACGCGAAAGATTCCTTACGATTGCATGCTACATACCTTAGTATGCATTTAAATGTGATCTCACCAAGGAGGATTGCAACCGCACCTTTACATTCTGACAGGCCCGTCAAAATTCTCGACTATCGTCGCAACGTCTTTGGACAGTGAGTTTATGGGATCGACGGACTAGACTGTTTTCAGCACGCGGGGACATGCTGTGCGACGAGGCAAGCAGGTTGACTGATGCAAAGCAGCAGCTATTTGTATTGACCGATGTTAATAGTACGTGCTGACAGTCACCTGGTTCGCATTACTAAGTATATGTTGAGTGCCATGGCGAACCACATTATCACATGTCGGAATGTCTCATTACTGAGGAGGGGCTGCCGATCGATCACCTACCCTCTACTTAAACCACGGTCCATCATGGGCTCCGTGGCTCATGTCTTTCCAGGGTCCCCATTTCGATCGGGATTTCTCCCAGCATTGATTCAGAAACATGGACTCCAAATTGGCCACATTGGGCTACAGCATCTTGCAGGAGAAGGGTGCATTGGCGGCAGTTGTCCTGGCATCTGTTCTCGCCTATTATGCTACCACCACTTACCTCGCCTGGCGTCGCCTCCGCCACTTTCCCGGTCCACTCCTGGCCTCCATCACCAATCTCTGGGGACTTTTCACAATTTTAGGCGGACAACATCACATCCAGCTCAGTATGTTACAAAAGAAGTATGGTAAAGCCATGCGCATCGGCCCTGACGCGATCATGATCTACGACCCCGAGACCCTGTGGCACATCAACTCTGCGCGCAGCTCCTACACCCGCGGCGGCTGGTACGAGAGCCACAAGTTCCACCCGGAAGGCGACAGCATTTTGAGCGAGATGAGCACGGTGCTGCATGACAAGCGGAAGGCCAAATTGACCAGCGGCTTCGCTGGCAAGGGCTCAGTCAGGCTCGAGGCGGATGTTGACTCGCAGATTGCAGCTTTGATCAGGTTGATCCGGGCTAAGGTGCGAAATGGGCAGGGCAATTCGATAGCCTTCAGCAAAATCATCAGGTGGTTCCAGTTGGATCTGATCACGCTCGCCGGTCTAGGCAAGGCGTGGGGAAACTTGACAGATGAGACTGATCACTTCGGTTTCCTGGCAACCATGGACGTGGCCATGCCTCTGATTCATTCCATCTGTCTCGTGCCCTTCATGCGCAAGATCATCTTCTCGAAGCTGTTCTTGTACATGGCTGCGCCAAAGGTTACTGATAAGGAAGGCATGGGAAGTTCTATAAGGTGGCTGCTCCATTTCCGCTATTAATCTTTTCCAAATGACTGATGGCTTTACAAAGGGAAATGAGGTCAACGGTCAAGTCTCACTTTGAGAATGGTACTGGGACCAAATCAGGCCGACAACACGGTGACATATTGGTAAGTGAGAACCTCAACTGGGCATTGCCAAAGCCCCAGGCCACCTTGAAGCTGATACAACCTCGCTTCCCTTCAGAGTGAATGGATCAAGCAGGGGCATAGTCCAGAGCAATGCGAGTGGGACCTTGCCATCCTAATGCCCGCCGGAACAGAGACAAGCGTCACAGCGATTCGTGCCACATTATTGCATACTTTATCATCGCCCACCGTGTACCACAGGCTCAAGCAAGAGATCGCCGAGGGAATCAAGGCAGGCCGAATCTCGCAGCCCATCACAAATGACCAGGCTAAAGAGATGCCGTACCTGCAAGCTGTGATTAGTGAAGGCATGCGGATAGTGCCACCTGTCATCAACGGAGTCCCCAAGGAAGTCCCCCCTGGTGGTGACACGAGTAAGTGACTGATTTGATAATTCTCGTTTGGAGTGCTGAAGACAAAACATCTGACTCCTCTCTACAGTCTGCGGCAAGTTCGTACCCGAAGGCACCGAGGTCCACCTGAACTTCACCGCAATGTTGATGAATACGGAGGTCTTTGGTGCAGATGCTGAAGTGTTCCGACCAGAACGCTTCCTGGAGTGCGATGCCAAGCAGAAAGCCTACATGTTGAAGACAATCGATCTGACTTTTGGGTATGGTCGTTGGCTATGTCTGGGCAGGCCCCTTGCTTTGATTGAGCTGAACAAGATCTTTGTTGAGGTACGTCGTGCTCCACCACCCCTCCGGTGGGAATTTGAAAATGTCTGCAATGACTGACACGAGTACAATCGCTTATTTCTAGCTATTGCGGGTTTTTGACTTCCAAATTAGCAATGCGGAACAGCCCTGGAGACGCAGAGTGTATTCGGCATCCATCATCAGTGATTTCGGACTTCGAGTCTGGGAAAACCCTTTAGATTAGGGTGATTGGAAAGGAGCGCGGTTGACATTATCCACAGCGAGAAAAATGAATATATTTCCAGCCCTGACAAGACTGCGGATTAGCACTCCTTCGAAGATTGCACATGGTAAGGCAACTGGGGCTTGATATTAGTGCGATTGTTTGTAGTTAGCTGTTTTACAACTTGCATTAATCCGAAACCTGTCCAAGTTTTGATATAAATTGGTATTATGAGCCGATAGAAGTAAAGCGGACAGGAAAGTGCCAATTGCACTAGCGAAACGCAGAGTTGTGACATATACCTATATGCAAAATATATACCTAGATATACAAAAGGTGCCATATATTTACTGACCCTGGTTCTGCAGACTGCAATCCTCCTTCACCGACACGGTTCCGCTTGTCTCCGAAGAAGTCCAAACACATGAGACATCACCCTCAGCTCAAATGGGGCCAACAGACTTAACAACTAGCTGTTTAACCTTTAACCAGCGTGAGGCCGTAGGTCGAGAGAATCTCGTTGACGGGCTGGAAGTAGGTCGTGCCGCCGCTGCTGCAGTCACCGGAGCCTCCCGAGGTGACACCCTGGGCCTGGGAGCCCGAGTAGAAGGAGCCGCCAGAGTCGCCGGGCTCGGCGCAGACGTTGGTCTGGGTGAGGCCGGTGACACGTCCCTCCTGGTAGTTGACCGTTGCGCCCAGGGCGCGGACCGTGCCGCAGTGGACGCCGGTGGTGGAGCCGGAGCGGCAGATGCTGGCGCCGGTGGCGGACGCGGTGCTGCCCGACACGGCAATGTTGCCCGAACCGTAGCCGTCGACTTGACCGCGGAGGGTGGTGCCGCTGACGGTGCGGACGTAGCTCATGTCAGCGGATCCGGGGAAGACCGAGCCGGAGAAGGTTCCCAGCGACGCACCGCTGGTGGTGGTGACGGAGTCACCCGCGCCGCCACAGTGGCCGGCCGAGACGAAGCCGGTGGTGACGGAGAACCCGACGGAGCACCGGTAGGTCTGCTCGATGTAGTAGGCGTCGCCGCCGATGACGGTGGCGGTGGTGGTCGGCATCTGCTCAACGATGCGCACCTCAAACTCGGCGGCGGTGAGACCGACCTGCTGGGCCAGGGACTCGGCGTGGGCGGTGCTGTCGGCGAGCGCCTCGATAACGAGCTTGTTGGCGGCGACATCGACATAGTACGACGCGATGCCCGAGTCGGCCGAGGGCGCGTCGCGCTTGACTTGGTTGATGTCCAGGTTGTCAAGGGCAACCTTGGCCTCCTCAAGCTTGGAGGCGCTGTTGGCCATGATCACCGGCGTGGCGCCAGCCTCGGTCACCGCGGCGGCCAGGGCTTGGTCAGTGACGCCAACGTTGATCGTGGCACCGTCCTCTGCAATCCAAGCGCCGGCGAACGAGTCACCAGCCGTGGTGCGCAGCTGCTCGATGACATCGACGGCCTGGAGCTCCCGGGCGACACGAGCAGTGGCCTGCTCAGCGTCAAGTCCCAAGTCGCGCTTCATGGCGGCCAGGATCTCGGGGTGAAGCTTGTTCGCGGTCTGGGTCGGGGCACCATAGGCAACGGGCAGGACGACTGCCAGGAAGGCGAGGAACTTGGTGAGCTCCATGTCTAGCGTTTTGAAGACAAAAAGCGAGGGAAAAGGTAGCGTTAATGTTGTAAAAGCTAGACACCAAGTAAGATGAGTCTGGGATGCTGCTCCAATCGGCCAGACTGGATGAAGATGTGCGTACTCATTTTATACTTATTCTGGTCCCATTGTCGTGACTGCCATCACGCTCCGCTTGTTGCTGCCCAGAAGAAGAGCTCTACGTTGGACCAGCTGTCGCCAAATCTCCTTCCAAATCCACCCCGCGACGTTACCGCAAGTTCAGATAGTATGGGCTTGGCTATTCTCCAATAGGCAGTTCAGAAGACATCCACTGCGAGAGGTTACAGCAGTATCGGGAGGGCAGTCCCCAAAAGGCACCTTGCGAAAGTGCACATGCCTTTGTGCGATGCGTTAGCACACAGCCCTGGTAGAAAGGAGGGAGAGGGGACGCAGGGATTGGACAGGAGCTCTTGATAGATTAGGTGCTGTAACTGATTAGCAACATGCCAAGTCATGTCCAGAACATCAACTTTGGACCGACTATGTCTTCGAATATTGGCAAGCCGACGGTGGTCTGTATCATTTCCGGCCTGTAAGACCGAATCAGGTCCCTAGCAGCTGTTCAAATGTTGCTTGCAGGCAATCTCGCATCGATCTCAGCCACCGCTGACATGTGTTCCTTGCTTTGCGGGGAATCTGACAATATTCCAGTTGTCGACAATGATCCTGTGTAGTTTGTAGACTACTTTGTTGGTAGCTGGTAGTGGCATGCAGGCCTGTTCTACTTAGTCAGGAAGTTGACAAGGAACTAGTTAGACCAAAAGCATGCCAAGATGCACAACGGCGAACGGCTACGACATCATCACTCGTCGTGGGCTCGTACGGCCGTCTCATCAGGCTGCCATATCGTCTGACAAGCCAAGAGATGTAGGATGGTAGAGCTACAGTGGGATGATAAGGGTTCACGTGGGGTTATTGGTGTGGACATTCGCTTACAACTCTCTATGATACCACTGAGGCCACTACATAGGAAAGAGGTTTCTTGGGGTTCGATTCCACACCTCTTAGAGGCTGGATAGAGAAGCAAGCCTATCAACGGTTGTCACCCTACCTCTTGGCGACTGCCGGGTCTTGCACTGCCGCCACGCGGGTTCTGTCCATTCAAGCCTTTCCGAGTTCCGTTCCAGGTCAAGTTGCCAAGATGTATATATTGCGCTACAAGTCTTGGCTATAAGGCTTTGCTACTACATGCCTGGAATGGAAGGTGCCGTACGGAGTAGAAACTGGGCAAATACCTAGGTAGGCGCCACACTTCCTGAGATGGGTGAGATATTCTACCGAATGCAACAGAATATTGCAAAGGAAAACGGAGATTCGCACATACGAAATCGGAGGAAATACGTATAGGTCTGCCAGCTATAAGCTATAGCTAATTAGCAGCTATAATTTAATATTAAATTAATACCTATATTAATCTTTTTTACGCTAACCTACTTATTAATCTATAAAGCCCCTATTACTATTAACTTATAAATAATAAGCTTTAATTAATAAATCGCTATATTCTTTACTTTTTTATTAAAATTAATTAATTTAATATTAAAAAAAGTTTTTAATTATTTTAATATCGATTTTCTTATATTATAATAATATCAGGCGCCCATAGGACCTCCCGGGAGGTACCTAACGGCGCAGCAAATGCTCCTTACTATGTAAAGTCACTTGCGGAAGCTTAAGTGCAAAGTAAACCGAGGTTTATAGAGGAAGGGGGAGCTGCAGCCTAACTAACTATAGCTTCCTTCCCCTTACTTACTATATTCCAAGCTTTAAGAGACGGAATTTAAATAAGAATAATAGTCTATAAAGATATTTAATTCTTTAAGTTTTAAAGCGTAATAATAAATTAATTATTATAATTAAAACGTTAATATTAACGTTATAAACTATTATTAATTAATATTATTAATTTTTCTTCTTTTTAAAACTTTTTTATAATAAATATAATATTTATTAAAATTTTAAAGATAATTTAAATAAAGTTATAAAATCTACTAAATTTTAATAACGATATAAAAGTTAAGGCTAAAATAAATAAATTTAAAATATAATAAAAATACCCTATAATTAACTTTTAATTATAAAAGTTTTTAATATTTTAAATATTAAAATAAACTATTAATAGTAAGCGTTTATTTTAAATATATTTATAATATAATAGCTTGCGGTAATAGTGGTAGGGCTAAAATAGTACTATAATTTAGGTGGTAAGCGTTATATATATATTGGGGCCCTTATATACCCGTGTACCCCTCCGATTTCGTACGTGCGAATCTACGTTTTCTTGCAAAGGAGCACCCACAGACCTCTGCTCACGCGCCCAAAAGCAACCCTCCTCCCCCAACCTTAAATTGGAGGTCAAATTGGAGGCGCATCAGCGCGGGGGAGGATGATCAAGATTCTGAGTGAAAGGAAGTCATTTGCGCTTAGACCAGATCTAACAGAACTTGTAAATAAAATGAAATGAGTGGATTGGGTTTGTTGTCTAGAAGTGTATGGATGATAGCGCAGTTACGCGTATTCTTATAGCTATTCGAGACTACAGAAATCCTGCCTTCGAACACAAACCCTAATCCCTGCAACAACACGGTATGACAATGCTCAATGCTGCGACAGTAGTAGCCAGAGATTCTGTGTACCGAATTGACCTCATCCCTCCAGGTGCTGTAGTTGTCAGCAATCTCTAGATGTTCAACACTCTTATCATTGTCCATTCGCGTATAATAGCAAGCTAAACCCTTGCAGAATTGAACAAATAATTCCTAAGCCCAGCAGCAGAAATTGCGACATCCGTTGTTTGAAGAACTTTGTAACGGCTCAAGAATGCTGTGATCCGACGACTTGACGGGTTAGAAAACATCCAACACCCGAGTAAATGAGATGCCGTGAGTCTACTCCTCCAAAGCTATATCCCACTCTTTTGCTAATCCTGCCTTCCATGCCTCCAGCGTCAGCTCCTGTACCTCTTGATCTTCATCGTAGCATGCCTCCAACACATTCCTGTCGCCCTCGACAGACCTAACCACTGGCACCCTCAGACTCTTGGCCTCACACCCACGGTAGAACTCACTTCCCTGCCGTGGGATTTTGATCCACACATGTTCTGCGCTACACTGCATAGCAGGGGTCGACTGTTCGCGCAGCTTCTTGAAGCAGTCCGCGCAGAAGTCGCAGCTCGCGCAGTAGATGCAGTGGAAGAAATCGTGGTCAAAGTCGGCCACCCTGTCGCAGATCGTGCCGGGTGGCCCGAGCCCGTTGCACAGCCAGCCATATTGCGCGAGCGCCTCTTCCATGACAGACGCTTGTGTCTCTTGCAGGGCAGAGACGCGCCTTTTTTGGAGAGCGATCGCGGTGGCTTTAATTGTCTCTGAATCAGCGGCCACAAGAGCTTCAATTTGCTCCTTGGCCACTTCAATGCGTCGAGTCTGCTGCGAGGAGTCCGGAACCGTAGTCTTCACTGCGTGCAAGACATCCTCGCCCATTTCTTGCAGCAATTCCAAAATACGAGGCCTGTCGGACTCAGGCTCATCTCCGACGTCCTGAGCATCGAATCGTAAGGCGTTGGCGACGAGATCTGGCGCGCCCATCAACGTCAAGGCTGCGGCTGCGTTGTCGAAATCTTGATAGAAGGCCAGGCACTTGAACAGTGCTCGGTGTCCAAAAAAGTCGTTCTCGGGCTGATCGTCCGATAAGATGTCCAGAGCGGTTTTGACCCGTCGCGAGAGCCGGGCTCTCGCCTTCTCCCTGTCATCACGAAAGACGTGTATTACGGCCAGAAACCCGGCGGGGTCCTCGCCCTCGACACTGGAGTCCTCATCTGCAAGCTTTGAAAGTGCATCGAGATGCTCCTCAGGCCCTTGGTCCTTCAGCAGGCTTTGGAAATAGTACTTCGCGAGCTGGGAAGTAGCGTTCGTTCTGGTAGTGGATGCCACTGACCCACCGATAGTCCGGAGCTGATCGCGGCACTCCTCCCAGAATACCAGTGCGTTAGTGACAGACTTGGTGTCTTCTGAACCTGTTCTATATGCCACGGTCACTCCTCGGTGATAGAGTAGTACTCCACGAGCTTCCGTCTCTGCAAAGCGGTCGCCTTCGAACACGTTGTTGGCCTGGTCATGGCTCGACGCCAGAAATTCTGTCGCATTCTCGATAGAAGCCACAAGCTCCTTCAACAGTTCATGATCTCCACTAGCCGCGGTGAACATCTTCGATATGGTGTAGTTATGATCGGGATCTCTGGCAATCATCTTCAAGACCCGCACCTTGCTTGCTGCACTCTCATCCGTGGCGAAAGCGTCGCGGAGCATGTTTTTAGCCTCTTCTGAATCACTTGCTTTCAGCATTGCTTTCATGTAAGCCACTCGACCCTGCTCAGTCCAGTCCTCATCTGAGCTTTTGGACACTATCAGGAACTGTTCAGCTGCCTGCTGGATATTTTCATCTGCGAGATGGAACTGTCCCAATGTGAAATGCACGCTCATGAGATCCTCTTCCTTTGGTGTCGGCCAACAGCCTTCAGATTCCATCGACTTAAGAGTTAGCTCGACTTCAGAGACTGCCTCTGAGATGTTTTTTGTCTCAAAATAACAATCTGCCAGGTTAAAGTGGCAGAGCCAACTTGGGTCGTCTTTGGCTAGTGCACGCTTGAACAGCAACATAGCGACCTCCGGACTAACTGCGCTCTCGTCTCGTGCTGCTTGCGCAATGCGACACCACCACAGGGAGTCAACTTCAGAGTCTGGAAGATCCAGAAACGTCTGACACCATGAACTGACACGGTCCCACTCGACTTCTGGAGGCTCGCTCGTTATTGAGCTAGGGGATTTTGGGCCAGCTGCATCTATACGGGGGGTTTGAGGTAGTTGTGGTATTTTGTCATCCTGGCAGAGATGTTAGATCATATCATGTGATCGCAGAACATAAGTTCATGGCCAGGAGATAGGGGGTCTCAGTAGTTGGAAGGGAACACCGGGGAAGAAAAAGGGGGAAAAAAGAAAATCAGAAATCAACCCACTGCCGCCATGAATGCGCGTATCCAGGACCTGTAATTCCAAATGGTCTCTCCCGACAAGCGATCGCGGCTTCTCAGCCAAGACTCGATAATCCATGTGACGAAAGGTCTGAAGTAGCCCCTCGCAGGACTGGGAGCGCCCTGTACTTCCTCACGCCACTGTTTCGGCGCCCTACGCACAACCGCCGAATTCATCAGCCACTTCTGTACCTTCTCCATCTCCTCAGAATTCCACCAGGCACGCTCTACGGTCTTTTTGTGGCGTTTGACCATCTCGTCGTCTTTGAAGAGTTGATAGAGATTCTGCCCAATCTCCAGTTGCTCATCTGGCATCAGGTATCCCTTCTCCTCATAGTCAAGTTGGGTAAGTACGCCTAAATGGTACGGTAACCATTCAAAGAGATAGCGTCCTATCAGCTCGGTTCCTTCGCTTGGCTCTCCGGTCAGATACTTGAAGGCGCGCATCACTATCGCATGATGTGCCTCGAACTCATCCACGGCAAGCGACACTTGCCGCGTCTGTAAAGTATTAGAAGCCGAGTCCAAATTGAATCGGAACTGGTCGCGGATCGCCTTCTGGGCCAAATCCCATAAGAAATGGCCCACAATTTCCTGGTCCACGTTGTTGATGTTGATCGTCATGCTGATGGTTGGCTGGTCTTTCGAGTGCCGAACCTTGTGGGCTTTCTCCTTTTGCAAGTATTCCATTGCTCCATCCTGCCCCTCAACGAACTGGCCATCGGATGAATCATCGATCTTCAGGATGGCCAAGTACTTGCTCGTGATTATGTCCTCGAGGAGACCAATGGACTCTTTGCCCGAGTACAGAAGCTTCGAGCTAGCCATCAGCTCTTGATAATCCGAAGGAACCGAGTAGACAAAACACATTTCTTTGGGGGCGAGGCTGGGAGGCCACACGTTGCACTTACCATCGCCGATTCAAGTTCGGGAACTGTCATCCTCTCATTGGCGAAATGAACCCACTTCAGTAGCTCGTTCAGTTCACCCATCTCTTCAACGGTCAACGAGCGCTGCAGGGCCTTGATGGCTGTCTCATGGCTGTTCATAGCCTGGTCCAGCACCTTGTCCAACTCATCAAACGAGGTCCGGGAACTCAGCAATCGAACCACTTCGTCCAAGGTAAACTGTAGCTGGGAGTAGCTGCCAGCGGCTTTTCGCGGTAACTTCGCCAGCACGTTATTCCTTGCCTTCTGCTGTAGTGATCCAGGCTTCGCATGCCGGAGTAGGGCTTGTTTGTTGAGCCTGTCCTCGATGTATAGTCGCATGTCTCTTTCATTGTATCGGTCAATATCAATACGAAACGCTTTGCGGGTCATGACGTGGCCATCAAGCAGCTTGTCCATCCCGCTGACCAGAACACGCACACGACCCGCAGAGTCTTCGGACAGTTTCGAGCTGAATATGAAGCCCAATAGCGAATCGCGGTCCCTTTCATCCAGATTCTCAATCCCATCGAAGGCGAGGTAGTACGTCGATCCCGATCCTCCAATCTTGAGTTCCGACCACAAGCTATCAAGGCTCGAAGACGTGTTGCGGCTCAGTGCTGACGTACTTCCGGAGTCGCACGCTTTACCCAGTGCTTTTCTCACGGTCGCATCCACCCTGGCTATCTGGAAAGCCATGTAGCGCAGGCCTGAGTGAACAGGCCACTTGTTGTCATCTTCACCCGCAGCCCTCCTGCTCGTGACGGGCAAAAAGAAGTAATGCGCAACGTACGTGCGGCCCTTTTCCTCCTCCAGGTGCTTGACGATCTGGGCGGTGGCTAAAGTCTTACCACTTGAGGCAGGACCTGAAAGGACGAGGACATTGGATACGCTGGGATCACCAGCCTTCGCACTCCCTTCTTTCCAGGAAGAAAATGCCTCATCAGTCCAGATCCAGGACCCTGTCCCAGGCAAACACTTGGCCGCGTGATTGGTGCACGTCTGTGTAGTTCGTGTGTCGAGGAGAACGATCGAAGGTATTTGCAAGGTATTTCGAATCTTGATGAGGGTTTTGGTGCGGTCGTTGTCGTCTTTGAGCGCTTGCACTCCCTGGTGCGTCTCGTCGGTCGTTTTGGAGAAGACTGCGAAGCTTTCCAGCAGTTGCGCGACTCCAGACTGCGTCTCTACCAACAAGCTCAATGTCACTGTCCCCTCGACATCTCGTTGAGCCTGCAGCAACCTCCGAAACTCGCTCATCTCCGCGTCGAGAGGCTTGTTGTCATCGAAGATGGCTGCAACCTGCCTCCTGAAGCGGTCACGTCGGCGGCCTTGGCGGTATTTCACGACATGGGCGCATATCTTGACAATGCTTGCCATCACGAGATGAATCTGCTCGATCAGCAACGGTTGATGCATGTTATCGATCGACTGGTAGATCCGGAACTGTGAAAGAGCTGACGAGACTTCCGTGAATACGCCATCGACCGCGTCGTTGTAACCTTTGATCTTCTCAGGTACGTCGAAAACAAAGCTCAGTGCAGAGCCTGCGATGTTGGCAGCAGCGGATGGCACAGGAATCTAAGCAATATCAGCTTTCGATGCGCCAGAGACGCGCTACAATACGACTCACGAATACAGCTGCCTGGGAAGCAGCTCCTAGAAGCATCTTCATGTACTTGAGAGATTGCAGGCCCACGCTCTTCGCTTTATCCCACTTGTCATCTTGCTCATCGCTGACGCCGTACGGTTGCTTGTTGACATTTTCGATCTGCTTTTTGACATCATCGAAGCTCTTCACGTCTCCTCTCAGGAGAGCCTCGCCGCAGATCTCCTGGAATTGTTTCGCTGCTTCTGCCCAGATTCCTTCTAGAGAGATCGTGGTATCCGACATGATCGTCGCAGAAGTCTGTCACTCCACGTCGTGGAATTGTACGAATTGTGTTGATCAGGGAGGAAACAACTTTAGAAGGCTGCGAGGGCCGACTTCGTATATGGGTGAGTCTTTATTTGCCAAGACATGGTTCATACTCGAGAATCAGGCTCCGAGTACGACCATCTTTTCTCAATGTCACCTTGCTCAGCCGCAAGCTTCCTGTACGCCAGTGCAAGGCTGGTAAGCTAATGAATATGCAGGGAAGCGCTCCTAGGTGGTATTGTCGCATGTCGACCATTTTCCTGTTGATCAGCCGCCGAACGAGGCCCGATCCCCACTTCCGGTACTGTTCCCGGCCCCCAATGCAAAGCCGGAGATGGCGCGAACTAAATGCTGACATGCGTCCATCAGCTGGAAAACTAGCCTGCATGCGCGGCTCATCTTAATAACTGCCTGCATGTGCTGATTGGCCTCAACCACCAGCTGTGTGCGCCACGGCCTTATCATGGGATCTTTGACTATTAAAGCTCCACTGTCTGTAGGACACGGGACGAATCGCTTGGTTGGCTCAACTTCGATCGCGGCTGAAATGCGTCATTGTTCCACCGACCACCCAAAAGAGTGACCAATATCGGTCAAGGCAGTGGTCTTCAAGTGGGGGCCCGTACAGTCATTGTGTGCACTTGAGAGAGCCAGGGGGCCCTTATTATCATATATAATAGGATGAAGTATCGCAACGGCACAACAGTCACTGTTTCCTGTTCTGGGTTTCAGGATAAGTTCACCCTGATTTGCAATTTTTTCCGTCATCGGTCTTTGAAACGACTTTACGGCACTGAAGACTTTGCTATGTCCATCCATGCAGTGGGAAAAGGGGTTGGGATTCTGCTGAGGCAGCTGGTACTTGAGCAGGGTAGGTACGACGTCCACTCAATGAATATCATCAGTAAGGTGGACAACTTCGTGTCGGAGCTTGATCCGGTGTTGATGATTCTTCGTGTGTCTGGACGAAGCTCTCCGTTTGACTCCTGCGGCTGGGAGTTACTAGACTCCCTGGAGAACTTGAAGGACAATCTTTCTCCTCTTATGAATTTACACATAATGGCGTTATAAGCGCATCCTGTAGAACCATTTCTGATGACAGTCTCTTGCATTATACCAAGCTCTCAAGTAGACTTTGGTCTGTTACATAAACCCTGGAAGCTGCTTGATGGTAAAGATGCTTTCTAGAACCAGACTCATTGGCCATTGACATGCACCATGGCCCAAGAACTCGGATAGCCCCCTCGCCTGTCGAATCCGGGGCCAGGCATGACGCAGTCCCTCTCACCACCGAGAAGCGGGCGTTGACCTCCTTGGACCCTTGCAAAACTTGGGTTTCTCCTTGAAAAACGCCTGCGCTGATTGATCTCGTGGTAATTTGTTTCGTTTAATTTTCTGCTTTTGACTACTCGGGTGACTCGAGCAGCCAAGAAGCTATAGCAAATTGGGAGGCAGGCGCAAATAAGGATTGCGTGCATTTCGATCATTGACCAGGTCATACTGGGGAACTGTGCATCCACTGAGCGTGTGTCAGTGTTGATCATTCTTCACATGGTCTCTCCTAATTCCCAATAATGATTCAGACTTGACTTACCGGCCAGGCCGGGCACGTTCTTGAAAAAGTATGGCATCCTCGCGGCAACGGCGACGATAGGTCTGAAGGGTAATAATAGTCAGCATTAATCGCTTGGCACTCGCTGGTAAATGAGATTGGGTCCTGGTCGCAGCAGGTGCGTACAGTGTGCCAACAGAGAACGCCAGGGATGCTAATGTTTTGCGTTTCTTGTCCATCTGAAGCTTCCACGTCCTGTGGAGGGCAACCAAGAACACCGAAATGTCCAGAAGTCCGTATATCACTGTTATGGTGATAGCAAATGCACTCGTCTGTACATGTGAGCTCGCAGATTGCATGGAAACGTCCCACTGAGCCTCGATGGGGCTGTAGGCAAATGCCACAACAAAAACAAATATGAGTCCGGATGCGAAGATCACAAGTAACATAAACAAACTGAACATAAGGAACCTTGTATCCACTGAGAAGATTCGACGATAGAAGAGCACGATCGAGGATCTGGAGAGCGTGACGCTGCCCGCGTAGAGCATTTCTGTAGCAGTAAAAATCTGGACAACTCCGGAATTAGTATAAGCATGGTGCCAAAATAATGTCTGATTGAAAGACCCACTTTGGTCCAAGTATTCAGTTCCATCTCTGTGAACCCATTGTTCTGGCCATTTTGCAGTATTATTGGGTCGATCGAAATGGGCAGCAGAACGAGCACGAGACATCCGACCGAGATGAATAGAGCCAGCAAGATTGTCCAGTCATCCCACTGCAAGCCACCCACCCGTCGGCGCTGGAAGAATCGCAGGGTGACACAGACAGCCGATAAAGCAGTGAACACACATGCTACTGTAGCGTATGTGAGATAGCTTGGTTTGACTAAGACCATGATGGACAACTCAGAAATAGATTGAGAGTATATGGAGGACCAAGAAGGGGCAGCCCAGCACATGCATTGCTTGCGAAATAGCCAGATATAGGCAGCCTGTTACCATGCGAGGGGATAGTAATACAATGGAGTAGAAGGTTAGATATAACCTAAAGCTCCCCTCGTTCTTCCGCAGGAACGACGAGGACGGATCTGAGTCAGCAGGTTGTTGCCTGTGAAATATCTTCAAAAGTATTACCAAAACGCGAATCACACCTGAAAAAGTTTTCCGATATGTCACAATATAACCAGCTGCATAGGCCCCCATCCGTCTAATGGGTAGTACAGATTCAAGTACACAGATGCCTTGCATGGGTTTAGATTCCCAGGCTTGGGGGCGGGAACTTACTGTACAACATCATGCAGACAGACATGAGTAAGCGCTTGCAGCATCGGCCACGCAGCCTTACCGGTATGTTCAGACTTCTGACGAGGTGCAATGGCTGATCGACAGCGGACATCTGATTATCTCACAAGATCAAGTTCGGGTTTTCAGACACAGTGTTGTGTTGATGCAATACAGATGGCTCATGAGAACATTCCAGTGTCATCCTGGTGAAGCTTTTGCTGAGGGCATTAACATATGGTCTGTATAGTTGATAATAATGAGCTCTGTGAATTTTCGACAATTGTATCCCAGTCCCCAAAACGCATTATTAGAGTGTACGTTCTCATGAGCCTTTTGACCATATTGGCGGCTATATTACGGTCTCATTCTCGTACCGTGATTATCAGAAAAGTGTAATAGAACACAAGCTATCTATCCTCCACAACTGCCTTGCCGTCTGCCTATTTGCCATCGCACGACATATAAGGCTCTTCACCGCAACACGCTTTGTGACAATACTGAGACCAAAAAGAAGGAACATCAACATTCGGCAATTCTCAGCCTAATCTGCAGGTGTAACCAAATGTCACCAGAGATCGACTGCCGGTCATGGCCCCATGTAGACAATAAGCTGACCATTGATCAACATTGCATCCTTCAGCAGCCATGATCAGGACTTTCTTGCAGCGCAACACGCGTAAGCAACCCCAATCAAGTCAGCTCTCATTCTATATTAGTCCTTGTGCCACTGTGACTTGTCAAATGTGTGGCTCGTCTTGGCCAGCTTGCAGCCTAGAACAGATAACACTCAGTAATGGAGATGCATTATTTTTCTAGCGAGAAGGCAAGTTCGGAATGAGGCGTTTCTCGCCCCCACCTTATCTTTTTTGGCGGTTGTACACTTCACGCGGTCATTTCCAAGGTTCCATACGCCGCTGATTCCTTGTTTTAGTGGTTCTCTTAGAAAATCTTGGCGGTGCGCTCGCCCCCCGCACACCAACATGTCGCAACGAAGAAAGAGAAACGCTCGTGTTCAGCTCCGAACTTGGCCTCCAGCTTCCAAGGAGAGTGGAAAGATAGAAAGCCACTGAAACGGACGTAGCGTTAGGTTTTATTGCACCTTCTCATCATCGATAACTCCCAAGTGTCTATAATCCAAACTCTAATCCATATTACCTCCCAGCGTTCCTGCCTAAGTCCTTTACACCTTCCCCCGCTTTCTTACCGCTAACACTAGCTTCTATTAGTATTCTAGCGTATAGCCTACCAGTTTTATTAACAGAATATATTTTATCTAAAAATACTATATAAACTATTGTTATTTAGCCTTTAGGTTAAGCTGTAATAATAATACCTTAAACGCTTATACGCCCCCTTTATAAGATAAAAGGCGCAGCTTAATTTACTTAAAAAGCTAAGTTTTTATCTTTAATTAATCTATAATATATAAAACGCTAAAAGGCTGCTATAGTAGCCCCCTTATATATTATTAATGGAAAAAGCGTTACCCCGAAAAATAAAAACTATATAGCCTAGGCCTTTATAAGCACTTATTTAGATAATATAATATATAAAGCTACTATTTAAAAGGATATCTTAATAAAGCTAAAAGCTATTTTAAATAATTTTATATCCAGCTATAGTAATAAATAAAAGAACTATTAAACCTATATAAAGAACTTTATTAATATAATATTTAATTACCTTAATATAGCCGTTTTTATAATAAGTAATAATATTATAGCGCTATACTTATATTTTCCTATAAATATAATATTCTTAAGCCTACCGGTTATAACTAATAGCCCTTTTTTTTTAAAAAAAGGTAGAATAAAACTCTCCTAGGCCGGCGTTACCGTTTAAAGCTTTAGTATATTATAATATATATTAAGTAATAATAATAAAGGCGTATAGGCTTTTAATAGGCCTAAGTTTACCCCTAGGTTATAAAATTTAAAGGCTATATTAAAGAAAGATATTAGGGTTTTTATTACTTTAGCCGAAAAAGCCCTAAAAATAAAGCCCTTTTGCTTTAAATATAAATTATATTAGCTGCTAAGTATTTTACTTATTAATATCCCTTATATAAGATATATATTATTTAGCTATATTATATAGCTAGCTAGTAAGACGGTTAAAGACCGCCTAATAAAGCTAGGGGCTAAGTAGAAGATTAGATATCTCTTTATAGCAATAAATATCTCCCTTTTTAAGCGATAATATATATATATAGTTTAAGATATACCCTAAACTTTTTATTTCGGCCCTATAATAACTAAGAAGATTTATAACCTTATTAATAATAAGATAGTTATCTAAACTAATTAAAAACTAATAAATTATCGCCTATTTAGGTATAGCTTAAATCCGGCTATAGGTAAGGGCATATAGCTAATATCTTTTTAAACCTTAGTTTATAAGAAATAGATATTATTTAACTATAGCACTACCGCTATTTTAATTTAAAAAAAATAGAGAATTAAGCTATATAACCCTAGCTATTAGGGCTATTATAATAAAGCTAATTATATTTAAATACCCCGGTATAATAACTATACCGATATATTATTTAAGTATAAGGCTAAGCCTTATAATAAGCCTGCTAAATATATAAACTACTATAGCCTTTTCCTTATAAAATATAATAGGTATTTTATTATACCCTATTATAAAAATAGGATAATAATTAAGCTATTTTCTTATAATTTAAAAAAGATTTACTATACTGGAATTAAGCTTTATTATAATATTAACTTAAATATTACTTTAACCGCCTCGGATAAGTTTAATAATAGGAATTCTATTATTATAGCTATTAGAAATAGCATTAAAAAGCGCCCTTATAAAAAAACGCCTCTAACTTATATTTTATTAATTAATCCGGTATAAGTATAGGAAATAATTAATAGATAAAAATCTAAGGTTAGCTTAAAATCGGAAAATATTATTATAAAGGTTAATAACTATATTTTTACCTAGGTTTTAAAAATTAATAAATATCGCTTAAAGCTTATTATATATAACTTTATTAAGTTATCGAAGGCGAATATAATTATTATTTAAACCCCCTTTTAAATACCTTTATAAGAAGGCTATAAAGGGCGCTATTAGGGATAATATTAAAAAGCTTATTAAAACGGCCTTTAGGTTATATAAATTAATATAAGTAAGGGTAAACTATAATATATTACTTTATTAAAAGCTTACTTTAATAATAATATTAATATTATTTAAATATAAAAACTATAGATAGGCTATTTAATTTAAACTTAGAATTATTTAAAATATAAGTTATTTACCCCTTTAAATATATAGTTAAATAAAAATAAACGGCTATATATTATAACGTATATAAGGAAAAACCGGAAGCTATATATAGTATAATATCGGCTAATTAAATCGAAAAACCTTTTATAGCTAGATATAAATAGTTATATTATACTTAACTACTATAGATAGCTATAAAATAATTAAATTATTAACTATATTATAGTATTTCTATTATTAGATAAATATTTAATAAAAGAAGATTTTAATATTAAAGATAGGATATTTAAGCTATAAATGCTAAATAGTAGAAATAATAATATACGCCTTATATATTAGTTATTAAAGGTAAAGATATATTATATTAAATAGCCTGGTATATTAACTTATAGGAATAGCTATATATTAAACTTAACCTTTTCTAATATTTTATTTATTATAACTAGTATATAAATAGATATAAGGTATAGCTTAAACTATTATACGTTATAAATAGCAATTTCTAAAAGGGGTTTATTAATATTAAAGCCGGTATATTACTATATTAAGCTAAATAAGCTTTAGCTTTTTATAACCCTAATAGCTAGCTTTATTAAAACTATACCGAACCTAAGCGCTTTAAATAAAAAGGGCTTAAATAATATAATTATATAATTCTAGCTCTATTAATAAATAGCCCTAAAGATAGCAGATAAGCCTATTTAAAATAGCTATTACTTAGTAAAATAATAAATAATAAACTATAAAAATATTTAAAAGATATAAAAGTAAAATAGCTTAAATAATTAACTAAATATAAAGAAAATCCGTAATATATTATACTACTTTAAAAATATAATTTAATAAGCTAAAAGGTATTTTTAATAGAAAATTATTAATAATATATAAAAGCCGGAGGATCTTTAAAAGGTAATAGCTTAATATAAGCTTAAGAATAAACTTAAGCTACCTTTAATTAAATATAACGGTTACTTAATTAAAAACCTTATAAAGAAAGCTAAAGCCCTATAAAAGGCTATTAGTAAGTAGTTTAATATTAATAATAACCTGGAATTAAACCTATTAAATAATTAGATAATAATAAAGTAGTATTTACTTTTATATTAAAATTAAAATCTCTTAATAAAGAAGTTAAAAAAGTATATAATTAATATTATAAGTATAATATCCGGGGTTAATTAAATAATAGTAAAGCTATTAAAAGCAATATAGCCGGATATAAAGTACTAATACCTTAGCTTAATCCAGCGTTATTTAAGGCTTTTATATTTCCCTATACCCTAAAAGATAACCGAAATCGCCTTTATACTTAAGGTTAATAAGCTAAACCTTTTTACTTATAGGTTATAACGCCTAATTACTTTATTCTTATACTTAAGTAAAAGCTATAAAAGGGTGCTAGCTAAAAGGATCGCTTAGCTAGCTTTATAGGCTAATATACTTAGCCCCTAATATTATAATACTCTATTTAAATAATCTATAATAAACCTTATTATATTATTCGCTTATAATATAAAAATTACCCTTAACTATAAATTAACTATTTTAATACTTTTAATAGATATTTAAAAAGCCTTTAACGCCCTATTTCCTAACCGCCTTATTAAAAAAATAAAAAAATAAGGTTAGCTTTTAAAATTATTTAAACTTTTATAAGCCTTTTTTAAAAATTAATAGATATAAATATACCTAGGTAAAGCTATAATAGTACTTAAGGATATTAAATATAGTATATTATAAGGTTTACCTTTATTACCGGTATTATACCTACTTTACCTTATTAAGCTATTTATAATAAATTTAATCCTATAATTTAGATATATAGATAATATTAGCTTATACCGAATTAATAAAACTTTATAAAAAAATATTAATACCTTTAAAAGGGATATTAAATAAATTCTAAATTAAAAAGCTATTAATAAGGTCTTCTTTATACTGGAAAAGTATAAGCTTTTCTATATTATTAGGGATAAGGGAAATAATAACCCCCTTATAATTCTTAATACTTATATTATTAAACCGGTTTTTATTATATATCCGGAAAAATTAAGAATAAAGCTTAAAATTCCGGCTATAAGGTAGCTAAAGGTTTAATTTAATAGGAAATTTATATTTAAGCGTTATATAATAAAGTATTACTTTTTAGCAATTAAAATAATAAAATACCTTAAAAGCCTTTATAATATTATTTAAGGTATTAAAGCGATATCGGTTAAAAAGGCCGTTATTACTTATATATACCCCTTTACTTTCTATAGCTATAAAGTATAATATAGTAACCGAATAAAGCTAGCTATTAATTAGGCCTAAATATAAAAACTAATTATTAAAGCTAAAATTAGCTAATATATTAATTAGATATAAAAAGTTATTAATATAGCTATAAAGGCAATTTTACCGGTTTAATAAACTACCCCTAATAAGCTACTTTATAAAAAGGCTAATATTTTTATAGCCAAAATAGCTTTAAAAAAAGCGTAACTATAGTTTTACTTATATTTATAATATATAAATAAAAAATATTCTTTAGCTATTAAAGTTAAAGCCCTAATTATAGTTAAAAGGCTTATCCGCCTATAAATCGTTATAAATAAATTCCCCGATAAGCTATAAAAATTAATATTTTACCCTTTAAGGTTTATTTCCGGATTAAGGGTTAACCCGATTAAGGGTATTATTAAAAAAAAGGTAGTAATATAGTTTAAGCAATAATATAAGGCCTTATTATCTATTAATATTATTACCTTCTCGGATAGCTTCTAATTAGAAAAGGGTAAGGTTAAATATAGCTATATTATTTATTAAAATAGTAAAAAGATTAAAATTAATATAGAAGCTTTACCGTTATTTCTATACTTAATTATCTTTAATATAAAAGCCGTTAGGGCTTAAAGGGCCCTATAATATATTATAAAGATACCGCCGGCGTAATATTACTATAAAATATAAATATACTTAAATAATATAATAGCTATTTAATATCTTTATAAAAACCTATTAAATATATTATAATAAGTTTTTTAGTAGTTTTATATTATATTAAAGTTATATAATATAGATATAAAGTAAATCCCGGGCTATTATAATATAAAGGGTAATAAAAGGGTAGATAAGCTAGCTAAAGCCGGTATTCTTTTAAATAAAAACCTTAACTATATTATTATAATAGCAGGCCTATAGGCCCTTATTAGGAAAATCCTAAAAAGGTTTAAGAAGATATAATAAAAGGTAGATAAAGTATAGCTATTATAGCGTTATTTTAAATAAAAGCTTAAGTTTATAATAAAGGAATTACCCTAATTAGCCTTTTTATATAAAGTCCTTTAATAATTACTTATTATTAAAATAGGGTATAAGAACTTTATATAATATTATAAAAAGTTTTATTATAATAATATAAAGCTATAATATATATATAAAGTATTAAAAATACTAAATTATATAATTTATTATTATAAAGTAAAACGGTTTTAAAAGAATTAGCCTTAGCTAAAAAACTGCTTATAAAAGTATCCCGATATATTATAAGTATATTATAATTATCTCGCCTTTCTTTTAAAAAACCTACCGGCCTTTTAGAAATTCTTAAAGGTTATAAGCTTTTATAAAAATATCTGCCCTAAATAAAAGGCTTAAAATATATTTCTTTTATTATTAAGTTTAGTATTAGTTTTAGTTTTTACTTTTAATTTAGTTTTTCTACTTATTTTACTTATAGCGTTATTATTAGCTCGAAAATATTATATTCGGATTATAAGCCTTGCTTTCGGGGTTTTCCCTTATTACTTAAATTAAAAAGTTATAACCTTAACTATAAACTAATCTGTAAAAAGGGGCCTCTTTATATTATACTTAATTCGCTTCGGTATAAGGGTCTGAATAGGTAATATACGCCCTTTAGGGTATATAAATAAGTTCTAGCTTAAACCGCCGCTATACCCCTCGGGAGGTTTTAAGGCGCTTGCTATATAAGCCCTCCTCGGCGTTAATAAATATCAATTAATGCCTAAGTCCTTTATCCTTACTTACGATAAACTCTTGACGTGGCGATGGATACGTTACTTTATATCTCTCTTGCTGCCAGCCTGGGTATCGCAGCTCATCTGGGCGTGTTCATCAGAGGAGAATGGCATTTGCATGCCTCCAACATTCTTGCCGTACATATTCTTGTTCTCGCGTTCGGTTCCATACTTTGTTCTTCGTTTTATCCTCATCCTTCCATTGTGTATGTTCACACCGCTTGCATTCTGCTCTTCCCCTATCTTGTGGGTCTGTTCGGCAGCATTGCAATTTACCGTCTCTTCTTCCATCGCCTACGACACTTCCCCGGGCCACGCCTGGCAGCTCTGACAAAGCTATGGCACGTTTTGAAGTGCAGAGACTCACGGAACCACTTGATTCTTGATGCTTTGCATAAGGATTACGGAACGATTGTGCGAACAGGTGAGATCTTCTGGCCCGCGCTTGTACACATGTACGACGTGTGTCACTAATTCCTGAGCCGCTGGCTACTTATTACAGGACCTGAAGAGGTCACCATCTTCCATCCCGAGATATTCGAGATCATGGATGGACCGATGAACAGAAACACTAGATCAGAGTGGTATGACCTAATTCATCCGCTCGTCTCACCCGTCTTCTCCCGCACGGATAAGGAGCACCGAGTCCGGCGCCATGTCTGGACGAGGGCACTGTCGACGAAATGTAAGTGGCTTTGGACCCCGTCTAGCCGTCAATATAGGCAAAGTATGCATTATCGTAGAAACTAATAAACACTTCAGCTATCGAGGAGTATCTGCCTCGCATCTTGTCCCAGGTTGAATCTCTCCGAGGTGGGCCATTCTACTGTTTTTCTCCGTAATGAACATTGGCATCACCTCCGTTGTTGACCATCCAGAATGAGCAGAGACAATAGCTTGTTATAAGGAAGAAGTTCCCGTCAACGACGTGATGATGTGGTTCGCCTTTGACTCCATGGGTGAATTTGCCTTTAACCGTAGCTTCGATATGATGAGAACAAGCACTTGGCATAAGATCATCAAGCAGCAACGGCCCGCACTTTCCATCCTAGGCCCCATGAACCCTGCTGTATGGGCCATTCGTCTGGCGTTCGCCGTCGGGTCATTCATACCGCCTGTGAGCCACTGGAAGAGCTTGATTACTTTTTGCGAAGGATGCATCAAACATCGACAAAAGGTTGAGCGAGCATGACCACACACAATCTCCTTTCATCAATGATCCTCGCTGACATAACCTCGCAGACAAACTCGGAAAGCCCTGACATTGCGGATTGGCTGATACGAGACTTCGAGTCTGGGAAGTCTGCTGACACTGACATAAGCGGGGAAAACCTCCTTCTTGGTAATGCGGTTTCGGTGATAGTGGGCGGAAGGCAAGCATTCACTCGATTCTGACTTACAACCAGTCCCAAAGATAAATCAAGCTAGTCTTTGATGACAGCGTACATTGAGTGCTGTTGTTCTTGGTACTAACATTGAATTGTTACCACATAAAGCGACACTACTGGCCCTAGCCTGATCTTGCTTTTCTACTTTCTGGCCCGATACCCAGATCATGCCGAGCGCGTCTTCGCCGAAATCAAAGAAATTCATGATTTGTCTGATATTGTCACTCTTGCGAAGTTACCCATTCTTAACGCCTTCATCAACGAGTCCATGCGCATGATTCCGGCCGCCTTGACCATGGGCACACGTATCACTCCTCCAGAAGGTTTGCACATCGATGACGGATGGATACCCGGGAACGTCAAGATTACGGGGCCTCGGTATACCATCTTTCGGAGTAAGTAAATAGCTTCGGGGGTGTCAGGTATATCCTTCTAACATAGAGCCATTTGTAGTGGAAAGCGCCTTTGAAGAGCCCATGTCATTTATTCCCGAGCGCTGGTATAGCCAAACCGATATGGTTCGCAATAAGAGGGCCTTCGCACCATTTGGAACAGGCAAGTTTCTCTTCAGGTCTCCAGAAATGCCGGCAAAGACTCTGTTCTGACTTGCCAAAATCCCAGGTCGCCGGGCTTGTGTGGGTAAGAATCTCGCCCTGACTCAAATTCGACTTGTGACAGCAAAGCTGTTGAGCCAATATCGCATCCGGTTTGCACCTGGATTCGACCCAGATGCCGTGGAAAGGAACATGCGAGATCAAATGACAGCGCAAGTAGGCCGTGTGAATATCATATTTGAGCCGAGAACCATGAATTGAGAATTACAGCTGGGTGTTCACCAAGCTACTCTGATACCACAGAGTTGTAAATAGAGAATACTATAGGTGTAATCTACGTGCCGAAGTTATGTTCGGTGTTGTGGGATGGTGTTCGTGTGGGGCGAAACAAGCCCCAAAGAAAGAAGGCTTAGGAGGCGGGATTGACAGTAGAGTAACAGTTCTCTGTGTTAAGCACTACGAGGAGTGGTCTCACTGCTCTTTAGTCTCTAATGGACCCGGCATCCGGTCGTTCGTCCCTATATTGTTTGGGAGAAGTGTGTCAAGTACAGAGTATTCTTAGATGAGCCATTGATGAGCCTTGAACAGTCCCGAGCACGGATCTGGGTATATCGTCCTCTCGTCTATGTTATAGTGTGATTTCAAAATGTTGTTGCGCCGCAAAACATGGCGCGAACTATCGACCTGGGCGGGTTGTTTCGTTGTTTGATTTCGGCACAGCCTCATCTGGCATTTTCCCCCCATATTTGGCCCCATCGAGTGTCAATCTTGGCAATTAATAAATGGGGGCCATTGTGCTTTGTGTGCCTTTAGTGTGCCTTCACCATGCAGATTCAAGTTGCGCAATACAACATATTAGGGGCTAGTTTTGACTTCATCTTAAGCGACTGCGAACTTCTATTTCAGCAACCTGGTCACCAGCTGGGAGGGATTTTTCTTTCCTGCCTCTATCATTCAGCATTGAATAGTTTTGTTTCTCCACTTTCGAGCTTTCTCTGTGGTACCCAAAGATAACTTTTTACGACCACCGCACACTACGAATCCAAACACGGGGGACTGTTTCGGTGGGATCCCTTTCACTCGTCTCTACGGCCAGCACTCCATCGTTCCGACGAGGGAATCAATACCAGGCGTAGAGCTAGACCATGATGACGGACCCCAGGAACACATAGCTGGAGGACTTGACACCTTCACGTCCACAAGATGTGATCATGTCTGCCGAGGCTATAGCTCCCATCCATCAACGCCAACTCGGATTGATCGCGCAATTACCAATAAGCCACTTAGCTATGCAGAGATAGGTCAGCGGTACTTGCTAATACATGCTTATTTGTTGGAATGGGACGATATAACGGATCATCAACAGGCCAGCCATAGGCTACTGGAGGAGAGGTACCCTGACTTCTCTTCACCGCCTCCTGTTGAGGCACAACGCACCCACATTCCAGAAACATTCTGCTTGCCATTTTGTCTACGAGGAACCATTTCTCTCCTGTTCTTGGTGTGGTCTGCGCTGATGGCTGCTCAAAACGGGACCCCGGCCTCTCCCAAGCTGCATGTGTGCCGTCCATACGACACTTGTGGAGTTATGGGACAACACGCATCCTGACATTGACTGCTGCCTTGCGGCACCGTTTGGACTACAAAACGAAGGTCTCGGCACCTTGGCTCAGAGTGTACCCAGTTACTACATGCAAGGCTGCCTTGCTTGTTGACTACATCGATACTTGGTCTCTGCTGATCCCTTTCCGGGTTTTCAGAAACCAGGATTATCAGGTGTTTTACAGCTTTACTATATCCTTACTACTTCAAATTTTGATCATCCTGTCCACCGCATTGCTCACTATACACCCGAAAAATCTCGTCGACAGTGATGAGCCTGTCTTCATCGATAGTCGACTTTTTGATGATCCAGCGCGCTTGAAGAACACCGAGTATCTACTGCCCTATTTTATCACCATGGGGACTGGATTTCGAAGCGGAAATCTTAGCGGAAAGATGGGTGATCATTCGACGTATCCTAAAGGGTGCACAACCCGTTAAATTTAAAGCCCTGCAAGTATAATTTTAATAGCAAACACTTCCGCTTTAAAAATACTAAAGGTTTTATTTACTTTATCCCGGGAAGGCTAAAGACCTTATAAATAGCTTATACTTATCTTTAATATCTTCTTTCATCCATTTTTAACGCATATAAGAAAAGCTATATAAGTAATAATAGCTATATATAAAACTATTACTTTAATTAGTAGAATCCTTTAATTTTTACGTTACTCAATATTATTAGGGTGCTTTTAAAACTTTTAAGCTTTAAAGGAAAGCTAACTTATAGGCTACCTTTAAAAATATTTATAAAAATCTATATAGATTACTAGCAAAGCCTTATTTTCTATAAGAATAACTATAGCCCGGAACATAAGTAGTATAGAGACTCTATTAGGATTAAAGTATTTATAAAATGGGTTATGCTAACCCCGCAGGCAAATCCTATCAATCCGCACTTAAAGGGGGGTTACGCGGCCCATGCCAACTTTGTGGACTATGATGTTAACCTCCAGCTAAACATCCAGGATATTCTATCATAGGTTGTGGCTGTTAAATCAGGAGTCACCTGGGATAGAACAGTGACTTGAAAAAACTCTTATTGACTACGAGTAAAAGAAGTGTTTGTGACCTGGGCCTTAGGACCGAAGCCCATAGTGCCCTGCCTCGTGCTCCCCGACCTCGAACCAGAGGAACCTGAGTAAGTCTTACTCGTCCAAGAAGACACCCTACTCATTGCTGCTGGAGGTTAAGGTGACCTGGGAAGTATCGGGTGAGACTTCTGGTTTCTCAAGCTTCGAAAGGGTCTTTCCGAGCCAGCAGCGGACATCGTCCAGAAATTGGGGGATCGACTGGTCTGGTTTGTCGATGATGGACTGGAAAATGTCTTTGGCTTCCTCGTGGCCACCGATCCGATAAATAGATTGTCCCAAACGAAAGCGAGCTCTACGACTCAACACAGTGTCGGGAGACTCCGCGGCGAGTTCGAACTTTTCTTTCGCATCCATGAATCTCTCCGTGTGGTACAGACACACTCCGACCTGGAATTGGCCCCACGACCTTACGTTTTCCACGACCCTGCCAGGTTGATTACCGTCGAGGATCTTCTGAAAGCTAGGTAGAGCCTCACGAAATTTGCTTTGTTGTGAAAGGGTGAATCCGAGGTAGTAGTCGTTATCCACAGCATGGTTCAATTCATCAGACTCATGAGCCTGTTTCGCCAATTCCTGGAATATGCTTGCAGCTTCGTCATGCTGCCCACGTCTCAACTTGATTCTCGCGAGAAAATGCCGGCTATCGAGCCGTATGCGGTTCCATCTGATTCTGTTGCCCTTGTATGCCGCTAGAAGACTCAGAGCTGCTGTGAAATATTCCTCGGCTGCTTTCCCTCTCTTTGACCCAGACTGGAACGCTCTGTACGCCAGGCGACCCAACCAGTACTGGCCAATGGCCTTGATTAGAACAGCGTCGACGTATGCCTTCGTATCGGGATGATTGGCCGCCAAGGTCAACAGCGGAAGAGCTTCGCTGTCTAGTTGAAGTTCGCAGAGACAATCAGCCAGAATGGCCCTAGCAAACCAGGTGTTTTCATTGTCATACCCGTATTCTTCTTCCAGGAATGTCAGGCTTGATCGTAAGTAGTCGCAGGCTTCATAAATTTCTTCCTTCATGTAAAGGCCGCGACCCAGTAGCCAGCGACTATTCTGGTACAATTTCTCGTCGTCTTTTGAGCCAAACTTTGGAACGCGGTCAAGAACTTGTCGCACAGCCTCGACGCTGTCAGTCATTCTTCTGTCCACGCCACGTACGTCCAACAGGAACAGGCACTGTGCGTAGTGAAACCTCACTTTTTCAGTGGAGATATCTGGATGAAAAGGGAGAGTCGTTTCGCGGCTAAGCGCATCAAGGCATTTCGAAAGCCATTCTCCAGCTTCTCTGAGTTTGTTCTGAAAGAAGGAGAGTCGTCCAAGCCAGTAAGGTATTGAAATGAGTCGTGTACTCCTGATCTCAGCGGACTCACTTTTTGGGTCGTCCCGCAACAATTTCTCGAACAATTGCCGGGCTTGGGTAGCGTGGTCACGTAGCTGAGATAAACTGACCGCCATATAGTACTGGCATTGATAATACTGTGATCCCCTGTTTCCATTACGGTCGAGGGCACGCAGAGGTGGTAGTGCTGCTTCAAAATGCTTCACCGCCCCTCGCCAATCTTGCCGGTGTGAGAGGATGCGTCCCATATAGTAGCGAGAATTTCCATGAATGAGATCTGAACGTGGAGTGCGGTGCCCAGTTTCCCGGAGCGCGGTGAGTGTAGTGTGCAGATGTTGTTCGGCCTCCTCAAAGCACGAGGTCTCACACAGAGCCCACGAAAGCAGACTTCTAAACACGTCCTGATGCTGGGGAAAATGGGTTTTGCTGGTGATATATGCTGCCTCAGAGTACTTACAGGCGCCTACAAAGTCCCTTAAGGCGAACATAGATAGGGCGAGTGCATGCTGAGCGGTTGAGTAGGCAACACTGGGCAACTCGGGCTCGACGTCCACAACATGCTGAAGGCAATCTCGAGCTTTTCCGGGATTCTGCAGTTCAAGATAGGCCTCACCAAGCAAAGCCAAGCAAGCGGCTAGGTCTGCTCCCGTATGTCGGCAGTGTTCGATGGGCGTCTCAGGGCAGACGACCTCTTCGAGTATCGACTTGGCCTCCTCCAACTTCCTTTGCTTGAAAAAGGTAGATGCCAATACAAAACGACTTCCAACTTGTCTTTCTCCGATGGCATCGGGGGCGTCATCGATAATTTGTCTCAAGGTCTGCTCAGCATCGGCGAAGTCCCCACGAGCGAGCATCAAGCGAGCCTGATAGTATTTGCAATCCTCCATATCCTCCATCAACCAGTCGTTTGTTTTGTCTTCAAACATGGCAGTGGAGATATCATGTCGGGCGCTTTGCAGAAGCCACGCTGCCTTTGGGAGGAGGTAGTTGTTGTTGTTGTTGTGCCTCACCGTATGTTCAATGGTAATGCGACCCAACCAGTAGTGAACGAGTCCTCTGTCTCGAAGTTGATCACTCGTTCTACATGTCTGCAGTTTCATGTGATCAGAAACTCGTTCCAAGTGAGGCTGGGCTTCTTCGTAGCGGCGGAGCTTTGCCAGGCAAAACGCCATCATGCATCGGGACATAACAGATTCAATCCTCTCCGGTCCATTGAGACGCTTCTCAGCGTGAAACAGGCCATCAAAGTGCTGGTGGGCCTCCACGTATTCTTTTCTCTTGTAGAGGAAATTTGCCAAGTGGTGTCGGCAGGCGAGTGTGGTCAAGTCGTCTGGTGCCAGTTCATTCTGTATATCGAAAGCCGTTTGTAGCTGTTCGGTAGCATCTTCGTACTTTCCCATTCGATTGAATGTCAAGCCGAGTCAGAGACGGGCATCGGTCGCTTTGGTCGCACCGGCCTCGCCGGAGGGTCGCTTCTCGTAGGTTCGCAAGAATACATGGAACTGCTCCGAAGCCATTTCGTATTTCGCTAGGTGATAGAAGCAACGCCCAAGCCAGAAGCGATTGTCAGAGATTGCTGATTCATATTCCTCATTCATATTGTCGTGGATGGTCACCAGTTCTTGAAAATGACTGGCAGCGTCGGGAAACTCAGCCAGGGCAAAATGGGCGTGGGCTAGGTTGTACCGGACGCGATTACGCTCTTTCGTCGGCAAAGCAGAGTCCGGATTGCGCAAGACTTTATCGAATATGACCTTTGATTGGAACCAATGTTTCGATTCGTACAATGCTCGCGCCGTTTGGAGCTCATCCTCGATGCTGTCCGAAATGCCCTGTCGGGAATCATGGGAAGATAAAGTCCCGGGAAGGACGACGGCTCGATGTTCAGTGTCCGATTTGACGATGAAATAATTTGAGATCGTCCCGTAGTTGAACCTAACCGAGCTGTTGTATTGTCTCTCCACGAAAATGCCCGTAGAATTCAAGTTAGGCGGATCGGCTTCACCCGATCTTTGCCTCTCCCTCGATGGCACGGGCCCTGGGAAATCCATCGTAATACGCCAGTGGGGTGTGTTGTAGATGGATATGATGATGTAAAAGTAAAATTACCATACCTGACAACTTTCACGCTGGTTTAAAATCAAAGCAGTCCGAGCCAGCTGCTCATCAAGGAGGCCAAAACTTGAGAAGGACAGAAGAGGGTCACCCGCGGCTTTAAAGGCTTCTCAGCGGTGGTAGCTTTTCAAGATTGGTAAAAACACAATAGCATTTTCCATTTTAAAGCGACTACTGCTAACTGCAATGAGTAATTGTGAGGCACACTGCTTCCCCAGCCTGACATTTGCTCGTGGATCTGCCGTCAGACTTTAGTACCGTTACATACACACACACACCTACATATGTACATGCAGGCTGGGTTCACAGCCACTGGCACTGCCTTCAGCGCTGCCTGAATATCTACATATGTAGGTAGGTAGCCCCAATGGTGGGGTCGGGCTCAATGAGGCTTCGCACCTAATTCATCTTCTGTCAGTGAGCAACCTGTCAGGACCACCGCAAGCCCTCTCGTTGTGAGATCCTGCTTACACGCTTCTGCTCTATTTTAACACTTCATCAAGTAATCGCCAACACCTAGGGTAACCAAATTCCTCAGTACGTGGATTTGATCCTGTTTCTGCGTGGTAAACTGGACTCATCATCTATCAGATATGTTTCTAACACCTCAGATCCTTAGACTATGACAAGTCGGGAATCAGACCCCCCATCGGCTGATGATTTCACCGTCGGCCTGGTCTACGTCAAACCGTTGGAGATGCGGGCACTCACCACGATGCTTGACGAGCGGTATCGTTCAGGGATTGCCAGAGCCCATGGCGACAATAACGATTACGTTCTGGGCCGCATTGGCGACCATAACGTCGTCGTCGTGGGGCCTCCGCGTGGGGAGCAAGGGACCGTTGCCACCGCTCAGACTGTCACAAGCATTCGCTTGACGTTCCAAAATGTCACCGTTGGGCTCCTAGTTGGAATCGGCGGTGGAATCCCAAACTATCCAAAGAACGACGTCCGCCTCGGTGACGTCGTCGTTGGAGCGCCTGAGGGCGGTCCTGCTGTGGTTCAGTACGACTTTGGCCAGAGGACAGCTGACGGGAGGTTCGAGATTGCTGGAACCCTCGCTAAACCGCCGCGCCTGCTGCTCAATGTCGTCAATAAAGTCGAGGACAAATACGATTACTTGCAAGATGGCGATGACGATGTGCTCAAGGTCCACCTGTCTCGTTTTCTGCAGTATCCAAAGTTAAGGAGGGACTACGACCGGCCGGAGGTCCCGGACAGGCTCTTCCAAGCATCTTTCCCCCATCAACCCGGAACCGTGTGCGCCAACCATGAAATCGACATGGAAGTGATCCGAGGGGCGAGGGAGAACAAAGACCATATTGTCGTGCACTACAGTACGATTCTGTCCGGCGATACGCTCATGGAAAACCCAGCGGAGCGTGATCTGCTGAGCCGGAAGCACAACAATGCGCTCTGCTTGGAAATGGAAGCCGCTGGGCTCACGGACGTGTTTCCGTGTTTGGTGATTCGTGGAATCTCGGATTATGCGGACTCTCATAAGAACGAGACCTGGCAGAAGTTTGCGGCTGCGGCGGCTGCAGCATATGCGCGCGAGATCTTGCTCAATATGGCGAAACAGATGCCCCGACTCTTGCCGCAGCAGGTCTTGCGCACGGCGGAAACAAAGCCGGACAGCGATGCAAAGACTTCTGGGTCCAAGGACCATGAGCACCGAAACACAGGTCCGAGAAACAGTCATCCGATGTCGGTAGGCCATGCCGGTCAAATAACGACCAACAACTTCGGTGACAATAATGGGTACATGACAAACCACTTCGGATGATCTCCTTCAAGTGTGTTTCTGAATCGTTAGCGAGGCAACAGGAATATAACTTAACCGTAGCCTGTTATAGAGTCATTTCTTCAACATGTTCATTGTTGCTACCTACATACCTAGTCATTTTACTTATACTCATTTATTAGTTATTATCAGAAATCATAAGTTTTAAAGGTCTAATCTATTAGCTATACCTAGGTAGTAGATAATTATGCAATACCGCTATCTTAATTAAAAGTGCTAGGATATCTATATTAAAGGCTATAATAGATAACGCTTAAGGCTATTATCTCCTTCCGTATATATAAGCGTAGATATACCCCGGAAAACTATTTTATAGCTTTTATCTCTCTTTATTTAATATATATATTATATATACTCTCTTTAATATTACCGCTTAATAGATTATAAGCTCGAAATTGCTTAATATAGCCTAATAGCGCTGAAAGCGGTAGGTAAAATTTATTTAAAAAAAAACTATTTAACCCTTTAAAAATATTTAAATCCCTTATACCTACTTTTCTTCTCTTTTTAACCTCTTTTTTATATACTAATTACCCTTTTTAAATTAATAAAATATATTATTATAATCTTTAACCTTACCCTTTTATTAAATTAATATTTTTCTATTTATTAAATATTAAATATTTCTTATAACTAGCTATTTAATTAATAATAATTAATTATTAAAACTGCTAAATAGCTAAATTATTCACCGCTTTAAGTAATAAGATACTTTTTATTTCCTTAAGCTAAAACCTAAACTATTAATTAAATAAGCTTAGCTTTAAAGCCTTTAATAATAAATTATATAATATTTTAAATATATTATTAATTATTAATAATATTAACCTTTTCGGCTTAAAAGTAATATTAATAAAAGTTTAATAATTACTTTAATAAAAAATACCCCTTTTATATATAAAACCGCTAAATTATTTAGCTATTATATTTTAATATAAGGGAGAATAATAGATTAAATAAAAAAGGGACCGTTATATAGCTATTATAAAACTATAAAAATATATTATTAGCTAGTAAGATTGCTTATCTTTAATAGCTTTCTTTATAATATCTTTTTTAAATTTTTTATTTATATTATAAAATACTTTATTAAATATATTATTATTAAAACTTTATTATAGCCGGAATTTAAATTAAAGGATATAAATAAGCTAAATATAGTATTACTTATTAAAAATATTTTTTACTTTTAATAAATTTAATATAAGGGCTAATATAGTTTCTAATATATAAAAAGTTAATTTTAATTGGTAGCTTTAAAAGGCTTCTTAAATAAAATAAAAATACTTATATTAAATATAACTTTAAATTAAATACTTTCTTTATTTAATATAAATATAAATAAAAGCTTAATTAAAATAAATTATTTACTTTAATTTAAAGCTATCTTAAAAAAAACGTTAAATAATATCTTAAAGAAAAACTTTTAATAATTAAAGCTTTTAATATATACGCTATAATTATCGCCTTTAAAGCTTATTATCTACTTAAAAGGTTTATATATTTTTAAACCCTTCTTAATATCTATAATATATTAAACCTTTTAAACTATAGGAAAGGTATATTTACTTATATTAAAAAATTATAAAAAGTAAAAATAGAAATTAGAAAGGTTTATAATACCTATAAAATTAATAATCCCTTATTTCTTATAAAGTCTCTTAATAAGCTAAAATTAAGCTTTAATATTTTCCTTACCTTATTTTATAATAATAATACCTTAATCCTTAAAAAAACCGCTATAAGGAAGAAAATCTTAGTAATTAGCTTTATTATTATTCTTTAAGTAATAAAAATAAAGAAATAATATTAAAAGGGGGCTTAAGTAAAGATTATAATAATAGCTATTACGCTATTTAATATATAAAATACTAGCCCCCTTAACTATAGCTATTACCAAAATATATTTTATATTAAAAACTTAAAAATATAAATTTATAAGGAAATTAATTATCGAAAAAAGTACCTATAAAAAACTATTAAGGCTATAGCTTATAAAGTAAACTATAACCGGTAAAAGGCTAACTTTAATAATAAAACTTAATTAGAAGATATATTAAATATTAGTTATTAACTAGCCTTAGCCTATATACTAATACTTGGCTAAAGCTTAATAACTATATTTAACTACTTTATCTTTAACTTATTTATATTAATTAAAGTAGCTATCTATTCCATTATATCCATTAAACCCTTTAGTGTAATTAAATGAAAAACTTTCAGCTCTTAGTTAAATAGAATTAAATTAATAAGCCTTTAATATAATTAAATTAGAATAGAATTAAATTTTATAGCTTTTTTATTTAGGAAGTGTAAATATTTAGGTATAAGGAAAGGGTTTAGGGCGGAGCCCTAAGCGAAAAAATTGCTTATCTAATTAGAGCTGGCTATCTTATCTTATTAGAGATAAGATAAGATAAGGGAGGGGAGGGGAGGGGAAGGGAAGGGAGGGTGAGGGGGAAGGGAGAGAAGGGAAGTAAATATTTATTCCCCCCTCCCCCCCCCTTTATTTCCACGCAAGTTAATTCTATTACATCCATTAGAAGGTTTAATTAAATTAAATAGGTTTCTTTTATTCGTTAGTTAAATTAATATAATTAATTCTATTTCCATTCTAATAGGAATAAATTAATTTAAGTGTAGTGGATAGCTATTTTAATACTAACCGCCGGTATACACTTTATTAAGGTAACTGCTTAAATATTATTAACACCATAGTCTACTTAGAGCCACCTATTAAAGCTATTAAAAATTAATTAGATCCTTAACTCCGGCTATATAAATTATATAACTATATTTAAAAAGTATTTTATTAAACCGATTAAGCTATATATAGAAAAGGCAATTAATAGGATTAATAAATCCTAAATATATCTATAAAGCATTAATATAATAAAGATTCTATTATTAAATAAGTATTTATTTACCCTTTCTAACTATTTTTATAGCTTAAAGGCCGGTATTAACCTTATTTTAGCTATAATACTACAAATATATAAAACTATATTATTATTAAATCGCTTAAGCTATATTATAAGCTAATAAAAGATAATAGTTTTTATTATATTATTTTATTATAGCCTATTATAGGTTTAATATAAAAGCTTTCGCTTTAATTACCTTTATTATTTACTTTATAAGCCTATAATATAATATATAATATAAGCAATTAATATATATAGTAAAAGCTAATCTTATTAAGCTAAAAATAATATTTACCGGAATTATATTTATTTTAATAATTAAACGCTTTTATAAAACTTATATAGTAATAAAGCTTAAGAAAAAGCTATATAAAGAAATACTATTTAAAGGTAAAAAGCGTTTAAAGGCGCTATATATTAATATTATTAAACTTATTTATAATACCGGAACTTAAGGTAAAAGGTATTAAATAATAATTATTAATAATATATTTAAGTTTTATTAAATAATTTTAATTAAAAAAGAAATAACCTATTTAAAGTATTTCGAAATTTTCTTACCCTATATAAATACTTAAAAATATATTATAAATATATTTACTTAAACTAAAGGGGTAAAAATAGCTTTATAATCTTTAAGCTCTTTTATATTAAATAAAGAATTATATTTTATTATATAAATATAAAGCAATATTAATTAAATAGCTTAATTAAATATTATAATAGGCTATTAATAAAATAGCTTTAAATAGTTTTATAAGCTAGTAATATTAGATTTAAATATTAGCTAATAGTTCTTATAACCGAGATTTATATATTAATAAACTATTACCTATTTATATAAATTAAAAAGATATTATATAAAGCTTAATATCTTAAAAAGCTTAATTTAAATTACTTATAAATCTTTAACTTATAAAGATATTATAAGCTTTTAAATATTTAATAACTAAATAAGCTTAAACCCCTAATAAAACGCTATTAACTTCTTAATTATAAAGGATATAATAGCTATATAATCCTTATTACCGAAAGCCGGGTTATAATAATATTAAATATAATTTTCGATAAATATAATTAAGCTTTTTTTTTAAAGTAGAAACTTAAAGCTTTATTTAAAGGCAGCTTTAAATATAAAGAAAATAAATAAATAAAAAATACTTAAACTACCTAATCTATAATATAAACTTAAAAATACTTTACTTTAATATTAATAACTTTAATTCTAATATTAAATAAAAACCCTTTAAAAGCTTTAAATTTAGCTTTTATTATTAAAGCTTTAAAAGCCCTGATAATATTATTACCGTTTTATAAATATATTATAATTAAAACTTTTAATAGGCTATTTAAAGTTATAATTAATATATATAAAGTTAACTTAATAATATTTAAATAGCTTAAGTTTTAGCTTTAATAATTAGCTAAAATAGCAGATAAAGATATTTCTTTTAATTATATTTTAATAGCTATTAATAAAATATAATATTTAATATTTTACCTTATAATTGCCTTTATTAGCGTTATAGCGTATATATTTAAATAATTAATTAAGCTCTATACCTTAATAAACGCTTAAAAGAACCTATATTAATACTAATAAAAAAAAATAAAAAAAAAGTATTTATTTATTTAAAATAATATTAAAATACTTATACCCCTACCGCTTAAAAGAAAAACTTTTTAAGGAAAATAGGTTTATAAGCTAAAAAGGGGCCTAAATAATAAAATACTTTAATATAAGGCTAAATAGATAATTAAAGGCTTTTTATAAAGAAAGGGTATTAATTTTATAAATATATTTACCTTAATAATAAAGCCGATAAGCTATAAGGCCCTTTTTACTTTAGCTACCGCTTTAAATTTAAAAGTTTATTAAATAAATATAAAAACTACTTTTCTTTATAAAAAGATTATTAAGAAAATTTATATAAAATAACCTTTAAGCTTAAATAATATTAAGCTTAAGCTTATTTATAAGCTTAATAAAGTATTTTATAATTTAAAATAATCCCTATAAATATAATATTAAATATTAAGCCTTTTTCTTAAAAAGCTTAAATAAAAGCTACTATTTACTAACTTAAGCGTATTTATAAAGAATAAAACCTATATTATAGTTTATATTAATAACTTTTTTATTATTAAACCTTTATTAAATAAAATTAATAAAATTAAATATAAGCTAGCTATATAATTCGAAATAATTAATTTAAGGAAATACTAATATTACTTTAATATAACTATTAAATAAAATAGATTAAATCGAATTATAAAGCTAGGCTAAAAAGCCTATATTAAAAAAATTCTTTAAAGATTTAGGTTTTAAGATAAGCTATTTATTAATATTTTAATAAATATTAACTTATTTAAATTAATACTTAATAACTATTCCTTTAACTTAATAATAATTAAACGCTATATTAAAGTAATTAAATTACTTATATATATAATATTAAATATATAGCTAAATATAGCCTTTATTATATTATACCTAAATAGATATTTAATAAAGCTAATAAAATATTACCTTTAAATTATAAAATAAATCTTTAAATACCTTTAAAAAACTATTAACTTAAAATTAATTTATTAAAGTAATTTATAACTATTAATAAAATAATATAATATAAATTATAAAGGAGATATTACTATTTAAAGGTTAATTATTAGTTATATATTTTATATAAAAAGCGCTTTAATTAGCTAATTATTTAAGTAATAAATAATTATTATATTATTTACCTATAAGGCTAAACTTATAGCCTAGATATAAGCTATAAAAAAAGCTATTTAACTTTAAACGCTTTTAAAAAAGCTTAAAATAAATAGCTTAATTATAATAATTATTTAAAATAATAATTAAAAAGCTATTATTATATTTAAAAACCTTTAAAGTTATATTTAAATAAAATATATTAATATATAAAATATATAAGTTAAGAAAATATAAAGAAAGATAAAAATAAATATCTGGTATACGCCTATAGGGATATAAATAGCTAATAAGCTTATAAAGCCCCTTTTAAAGCTATTATTTATTAAGTTTAAAAAGAAGCTAGGTTTTAAGGCTAGGTAATAAAAGAATAAAATAGCGCTTAAATTAAAGGGGAGTATTAAAGGCTATAATAGATAATACTTAAAGCTATTATCTCCTTTTATATATATAAGTGTAGGTATATCCCGGAGAACCGTTCTATAGCTTTTATTTCTCTTTAATTAATATATACGTTATATATACTCTCTTCGGTATTACCGCTTAATAATCTGTTTCAACTTAATCGCTTATACATTTTACATTCCTTTGTATCATATCTACTTCGTAGATGAGCCCATGTAGACGTCGCATCTACCGCTCCTCCGTATCAATAAAAAGGTTGTTGGTCCTAACTGAGAGTCTTAATGGCATGTACTTTATTACCTACTTAGAGAAGAAGCATATATCCAAAACAGAAAAGACAAAATTTTAGGAGATGACGAAAGACTTGGCCGCAGAAAACAGCCCATCTCCTCCTAGCCACGGCGCCTTTGACGATTGGACATTTCTGTTCTTCTTGACTGTTGGCCCCACGCCACGCATAGAATTCAAGCCAGCTCGGATGCCGACTCCTCCACCCATGCGGACACGATATGGTCGCTCACGATATGTTGCATTGTGAGCCGCGACCAGTATGTTCTTGACGTCGTGGAGCTGTTTTCCAAAGTGTTTCAGGTTGAACAGCTCCTGGATCCTGCGGTCGACGTCGATCTGGTCCATGACCGCTCTTACGCCTCCGCGACGGCCCATGGTATCTGCCAGCGTCTTCACGAGCTCCTCATGGCGGCGACGGTCTTGTTGGAGGTTCGCGAGGCGGCGCTCGTTCCCAAGCGCCGAAAGACGGCTTTTTCTTGCGGCGTGGATCTTGGTCTCCTCGTCCTTGATGAGCATGTCGAGGTACGCCAGGGTTGCGTCGTTGTACGCGGTAATGGAGTGCTCTTTGAGGAAGAGGCCGAACTCTACAGCCGTCTGACGGATCTTCTCGTGCTCGGCCTTGTACTCCTCGACTTCCTTGTTGATCTGGTGGATGGCCGTCGTCCGGAGCGTGGTGTCGTCGGAGTGCGATGCGAGCTGCTTCTCGATCTGAGGGTCCAGTATCGTCGCAGTGTATTCCTCCAGCTCGACTATGACGTGCATGTGTTCCATCCAATGATGCTTGCAGCCGTTGCAGGTGCCAGTGTCGTTCATCGCCCAGCAATGTATTAGACCCGGGTCGGCGACGCGTTCGATCTGCACATCATCCAAATAGCATTCTGTGTGGCAATGTGTCTTGTAGTTCGTAACAACCGTACCGGTTCCAGTACCATCGTCCTGAACCTCGATACAAGATTCATTCTTGCAAACGGTTCTGGGGCGTTTTAATGGCAAAGCCTTGAATTGTGTCCTCTCAAGGTTCAACCGTCGCCGCAAATCCTCTCCGGATAGGCGTAGATTCTCTAGTTCCGCCTTCTGATCCTCACAACGCGCCATATTAACGCGTATCATCTGTGAGACATCCGCCATTGGCTTTGTAAGCTCCAAGATTAGCTGTCGCGCCCTGTTCAGGCTGACGGTGTTTTTGACGCTGTGCGGTGGGCTCGATTTGAAATGCTCGATCAATCGAAGGGTCTCTTTCCTGGAGTGTTGCCAGCTGCGGTCAAAATCCGGCTTATTCGGCAGCGGAACACCTTTTTTGAGCGCAGCCAGATACCTGAAAGCCTCGGAATCAAAGCAGTAGGTCGTTTTGGTGGTTAATCGGAGGCCAACATCCGAGTGCTGACTGAGAAGAGCTTTTAAAGGGCCAAAGGTATCACCTGGTGTGTAATTAGATATGCGAGTGTTGGTAAAGCCAAAAACCACATTTTCGGCTGCACTGCGGTGAACTGTGAGAATTGATGATTAGCAATTCGCCTTGGCTATTAAATATCTCCATAGATGGTCCGGAGAGGCGTTGCCCAATGTGTTTCAGGGTAAATAGAAGTGAGGTTAGGGAATTTCTTCTACGCCGAGTCGAAACGCAGGATCTTGCATAGGGATCCACTCCGTTCGTAGCTTAGAGCAGTTTCAATACCATGTGAAAACTGAGATTCCGAGGAAATGAAATGCAGAGCATTCAGAACTCTGAGGAAATGGCCAAACCCTTATAAAAGACTTGATACAAGAGAAAAAGGAATGTAGGGTGCCTTACGATGGGTGAGCAATTCTTTCATGCAGAAGTTGAGAGTGACGGTGAGACGGGCGCTATTGCTCTTCAGAAGAATCAAGATGCCATGCAGCTCATCATAGCTCCGCAGCGTGTTGAGGATATCGGCCATGTTCTTCTTGTCATAAGTAACACCCCGAGTATCACCGATGCCAGGCGTGTCAATCAAGCGAACGGTGCGGCGGCCAATGGCAATAGAGTGAACAGATGTTTCCTGCGTAGCGGATGCTCCGTCACTCCCATCGGCCTCGTCTTTTCGGGCAGAACCCACCATGATTTTGACTTCTTTGATCTCCTCACCGGGGCGCGACCTATCCATTTTCTGAACTGCAAACGAACTCGGGATGACCCAATTGAAATGATCACACTCGATAGCTTCGTCGAGCTTTTCAAATGTCAGGTAATTCACAAAGGCGTTGATGAAGGTTGACTTCCCAACGCCGGTCTCTCCGAGAATGAGGATATTGACATTGTCAGGCTTGTGAAGATTTCTGAGGAAGCCAAGCAGAGCGGCAGGCTCATGGTACACCCAATCGTTTCCTTGTGAGACACAATTGTTGCATCGGAAGGCGTAGTTGTAATAAGGGTTTCGGCCGCACTCGCAGTAGATGTATTCGTCCGAGAAGCCGAACTCAAGTACGGCCTCGCATCTCATGCACAGCCATTCGCATGCGACACTATGATCACATGCCGACCCGGGGCACGGAATCTTGACAAATCGACGGCCCAAAGGTGGCTTGACGTCTTGCCTTTCTAGTGTCTCCTCCGGGCACGAAGCGAAACACTTGGCAGCTAGAAACTTTTGCCGCTCGAGAACATTCGGAGTGACCTCCTGTCCGTTCCGATACATTGCAATGCGTGTATTGCCATCAGTTGTGCCCGTGGCATCACAGTCGACGAGTATGACGAGAGATGAAGATTGGTCGCCGTCCAGAAGCTTGTGCAGCAGGGCTCGGTGCTCAAGCCAGGTCCCGTCCTCTTGTATCTGCATGTCAGCGGTTGAGAAATGCATGACATATACGTCCTTGTTTTTGTGTCGTTGCAACACAAAGTCCAGGCCCGAGCCGATGTAGACAGCTCCACTGCGGACTGATGAGGCAATGAAAGCCAGTCTCTCCTCTTGTATCTTGGCCTTGGCGAGTAACTTGCGTAGACTTGCCGTCTTTTCGGTAACATCCTCGTGGAGCTGAAGCAAGGCGCTCGTTTTGCGATGACCGCTCCGCACTTGGACCAGCGTGATGCCATATTGGGTAGAGAGATCGCTTCTTGCTCGTTCGAGGTCTGTCTTGGCCTCTGACACCTCGAGACGATATTCTTCGCCAACATAGACATTGTGCATGGAGAGAAAGGTCTCATAGCTGTTCAATTGGCTCTGAAAGAGGTGCAATTGGTCGTAGAGAGAAACAAACTTGGACAGAGTCTCGGGAGGGACCGCTTCCGGCGGGCTGATGTTGCTAATCGTGCCGGTGAGGTAGGCAAGTATGCCCACGGGGAGAAGGTCATACACGAGAGGTATACCCCGGCCTTGATATCTGTTTTTGATCTCGATGGGTACGAGATTGATGAACTTGACAGCGTCTTCTGGGGTGGGTGCAACCAGCCCTGGCGGGTTGAGGATATCGCTCTGTATAGTGACCTGGGGAGCGGGGTCAAGTCCCGGAACATGCACATGACAAGGTGAGAGGGCAGATTCCGTTCCTTCGTTGATGATAGCTTCCACCGTCAATACATGGCTCCGAAGCTTGGCCTCGGCTTCTTCAGCAGTCAGACTCGGGGTTGAGGTCCCACTGAAGGTGATTTTGCTTTGGACACCCCACGAGATACCGCTGATGATGTGTGTCGCATCATGGGTCATGAATCCTTGGAAGCTCGATGGATCGAGAACCAGCTTCTCCTGAATGGTGAAGAAGGTGTGGTGGATATGAGCAAGCAGCTGTGGGTGGAGTTCGGGTGCTTTTCCAAGATACGTGCTGCATCCAGCCGGCTTTGTAAGTCCAGCAAGAACACTGGCCGCTAACTCAGGCTGAAGCTTCAGCACTTTGAATCTTGAGGCGTAGCAATCACCGAAGCTGGCCTCCACAGCACTTTTGTAGAGCTCCGTGAGGTTAGAATGCCCTGCCGCGGAAGAGTGCGATCCATTTGTTGGCAGTAGCTCATCACTCCGAGCATCGTATAGGGCTCCGATCGCAGCCGTTCGCCCCAGGGCGGCTCTCTGCTTGTCCATTTTCTTTGAATATGGCTGAGTACTATTCGTTTCCTGCAACAGATTCCAACGGAAGTCGCCGGCAGTGTCAAATAACAAAGGTGGATGCCAAACTCGGGGAACCCGAACGAAGTGTATGAAGTCAAAGATGAATTCTAACATGAAGATCTCAGATGTACATCATCTTTGGCAACTACGTAGCTGATGGCAAAGAGCAATGTGAGGTGCGCGTATTATATTTATTTACCTGGGCAGGTTATTCGGTGCCGGCGAAAAAGACTTCCATGACTGCGAGCGATTTAGGCCGTGGAATTTACCGCTGCCTACAATCCTTGCAAGCACTGTACTTACAAGGTACTTGGGGATGTGCACAATGGTACGGAGTACATACCAGTTGTGTTAGTGACGCGGCTTGCCAGGGTTCGAAAGCAGGCTACGCTTCCGTGTCATTGGTGGCCTTGTAAGCCTCGCCGGCCGACAGCCAAACTTATGAGAGAGCCTGCATAAGCTATTGTGGGTATGCAACCCTACCTACAGTGGGGAGTTAAAAAAAACGCTAATTTTCGCGTATTAACGCGATTTTTTCTCCTTACCACAATTTTCGTTATCTGCCTCCCAACTTTAACCTATAATAATACTTTATATATTACCCTAAAAGGAAAAATTTAAATATTTAACTCCTTATATAAAAAACCGCATTTTTATAAGGTATAGCTTAAGTTAATCGGTTTATAGAATTATATACCGTAAGGGAGTAACCCCTAACTATATATATAGCATCGTTAAATACTAAAACTATAAGAATCTGGATATCTTAAAAACCGGCTATAGCCGCCTATACCTATTATTTAAAGGTAATTTAAAACTTATATTATATTATATAGCTTTTAATCTCTTTATATTATTATTATAAATTATTTTAAACTATAATCTTAATTATTTAATATTAATAGTTAAATAAAAGCTAATCTAAAAGGAAATAATATATAATCTTACTATAATTCGGCTATATTTAACTAAAGCTTATATTATAAATAAACTTATATAAGCTTTAAAGTATTATAATAAGCTATTTAAATACTAAAGATATATTTTATTTATAGATAAAAGTATTATTAAATATAGCGCTAATTTAAGTCGGAAATAAATATTTCGGTTAAAAAATATTAAATTATACCTTATTTTTATAAAACTATAATATTTTAATATATTTTCTAATCCTTTTTAAATAAAAAGTTTAGCTATAAATATTAAATATATATAAGTATATTATAAAAAGTTCGGTTATTTATAAATATTTTAAAAAGAAATTTAATATAATATAAAAAGTAACCTTATACCGCTTTTTAATAACCCTAATATTAAATATAATAGCGTTACCGCCGTAATTTATTTTAAACTTTTTTAAAAATACTTACCGATAATCCTTAACCCTAATACTATATTTATATAAGATAATACGCTTATATATATAATACAGGTTATATAGAAGTAATTTAAAGAGAAAGGTATCTATATATTTTAATAGCTTATATACTTACCTAATTTAAACTTAATTAAAAACCTTTAGCACCTTTTAAAAAAGAAAATTATTAATTTATACCTTAAGCTTTTAAATATACCGAAAATAATAGAATCGCTTTAAAAGCTATATAAAATTGCTATAATTATATAGAAAAAGTTTAATTAGGAAATAATTAATAAGCTAATAAACTTAATACCTTGCTAGGTTACTATAGTTATTTATACTTAGGGCTAATATATAAAATATTAATTATAAATAACTTATATTAATTAATAGCCTATCTTTTAAAATATCTTCTTAATTAATTATAGCTATATATCTATTTATTTATATTATATAGGTACTAAAATATCTAGAGGGTGTAGAGCTGTGGTATATCGGCATTTCGGCACAATTTGGAGATTGGCGTTTTTTTTGACACGGGACTGTACCAAGTTCCAGCGACGCCCGATCAATTAAGACATTTGAGTCATGCAGTGATGACAGCGGCAAGTTGGAAGAAGGTAAAAGACGCGAATTGGGTTAGCGGGTGCCAGTAGTGGTCTGCCGTCCTCGTTCTTCACACAATAATGGGTTTGATAAATGAAGCTGGCACCGACGCAGAGCTGCAGGAGTCGCTCGACCGTCCATTACTCGATATCTGTAGCATGGAGGAAGTCGAAGAGACAGGACGCCAAGATTGGGTCCAGCTTCCGGCCTCGCATTGGCCCTGCTCTCGGCCCCACTTTCGGATCCGGATCCTCACAACCGGACACATCTCGGATCCGGACAACGACAACACATTCACAGTCTGCGCGACCTGGAAACCTGCCTTGCCGTTCCAGTCCTCTATAACGCCGCTCATTGAAGATGACCACGAAGTGGTCAGTCTATTCTACACTTGGCTCAAAGCACCCAAGGCCCCCAGGTCGTTCACCTATGATGCAAGCGCATACTCATCGCAGCCGTGGCGGTCCAAGGCTGCTCGGGCGTGGCTACTCGCTACCCGCCTGCAACACTGTGACTTCGAACGCTACTCCCTCTCCCAATTCATCCAGAATTGTGCTGTCGCCGCGCTGCCACCATGGTCAGAGATCGAGTCCTTCGCTGGGCAGAGCAGCTCACTCGGTCGCTTCAGCAGGCACTGGATAGCTTGGAATCATGCAATATCTTGCGGTTCTGGCAACCGCAGCGAGTACGCCGAGCTCGACGCTGCAGGCCTCTCCTGTTTCATCACCGAGGACGCCAAGCTGCGTGATCCGCGAACGTTTGGCCTCGAACACTGGTTCCAACCTTGCGGGGACAGCCTGCAGACGACATGCTCACATGATCCGCTCACATGTCAGAGGGCGAGCCAGGCTGCAGCAATGGAGAGGCGAAGGAGGCATCTCGCACGGATTAGGACCTCTCCGCGGGCCAAGAAAATTGAGAGGCAGCGTCAGTGGACAATGCGCGATTTGGGATATCATCCCATTTCCACTCCCCCTACACCCGGCCCCAGCTTTGCGCCAGACTCGGTGCCGAAGTGATCCAAGGAATGGAGGGAAGCTGTCCATGAATTCATGCATTGGGAGCAGCAACAAGTTCAGATTTTTACAGTACGATGCCATCACCATTCACCATGGAAGCCAATTATTGAAGTCCAGAACTAATAACAAGCAGTGGGTTTACCTGGCCTTGCAGACCATTCACCTCGTTGTCTCTATTCCGGCAGTGGCCGGGGTCTATCCCGGCATTGTCTCAACCACAGCAAATTTCAACATGTTTGTAATCATTGTCGGACTAGTCACGTTGCCGTTCCCGCATATCGTGCCACTTTATCTACTTTTCACACTTTGCGATGCTGCTGCAACGACGTCGAATTGTGTGTCATGTAGATCCGTAAGTGCCCTCTTTCCAACCATTCCCCCTTGAGAAGCACCTCACAAGACAGAGTATTAAGAGGCTATTGCAGTTTCCTGGATCTGGTTGGATTGATATGATGTTCATAGCCCTTTTCGCATGGATTAACATCTTCGCTGCATTTCTCTACAGTTGGGCTCGCCGCGAGCACAAGTGGCTATGGTATTGCGGATTGGATACATATTATCGCGTCAGGTATGACTGGTATGATCAGCAAAGCTCTGTCCGACTGAGACACGTGGCCATATTAGTCCAGTTGAAGATACTACTTGGGCGGAGCTTTGCTAAGTTACAATCGGCCTGGAGTGGGCTCTAGCTAAAAATGTTACTTGGCAGAAGCCTTGCTATGGTAAAGTCAACCCGTGGAGGCCTCCACTCGTGACGGACCGCGAACCCGAAAAAAAAAAAAAGGAAAACAAATACGGAGCCCCCCTACGCGATGAAGCAGGAGAGCCAGCCACGGACAAGCCTGATAATCCAGCCTCATACGCTCATGGCATGTCCTGCGTTTTAGAAGACAGCTATAGGAACTCCAGTCCTGCACAATTCTCTTCAGTCATAGCCTCCCATATGGTCTCATTCCGGTACATGGCAAGATGTAGTGGAATTTTTGGGACGCCCTGCCTCAAACTATAGGCTTATAAATGCAGGATACCTTGCCCGGTGAGCACACCGATATACGAAAGGAGTGCCTCAAATCCTTCGATGGAGGCCCCCACAGTTGTAAGCCCTATTCAAAGCCTGTGCCGCGCTTCCACAGCCTTAGTTGCAGCCAACTTCCGCCCACCCATGGTTTGCATCCGCCCTCCTGTTCTGTCCGCCCACCCAGTACAAAAGAATGGCTGCATATACGACTAAATGTTACGCACCTTTTTCCTAAGAAGGCAGACCGAGTTACTTAGAGTACAAAGCCCTCTGGCCCTTTCGCCCTCTCTCCCCTTGGCCCTCGGGCCCTCCAGCCTGCCCTTTAGCCCTCTTGCGCTCTAGCTCTTACGGCCCTTTTGCCCTTTTTACGTTCTAGCCCTGTTTGCCTCTGACCTCTTTTCCCAAGGAACAAGGGTTAAAGGACTAAAAGGGTATAGGATAAGAAAGCTAAAGGGTTAAAAGGTAAAAGGGTAAGAAAGCTAAAAGGCTATATTTTAAAATAGTATTAAAGAAAAGCTTATAATTATAATAGTAAAATAAGCCTTTCCTAATAATTAATATAACGTGGTTTATATTTAAAAGTAAGATAGATTAAAAAGTAAGATATCTATTTTATATAACGTTATATATAAAAAACGTTTATATATAAATTTATAATTCTTTAAGTTTAGTTTTAAAATTAATATAACTTAATATATATATTTCTTTTTTAAATAATAAAGGTTTATTTTAAACTTTAAATTAATATATAAATCTCTTATAAATATATAAATGTTTTTAAGTAACTATTAATAACTTATTATTATTTATTATTATTTTCTTTACATTACTTAACAATTACTTTTCCCGCACTTATTTAATAAAAAGGTATAAGCTATCTATTTTTTAAATCTATCTCACTTGCTAATAAATTATATTAAGTATAAAATAAATATATTTAAATGTTTTAATAAAAATATAAATATTTTACACTACATTATATATTATAGGGATTAATTATATAGCAAATAGAATTAATAACTTACTCCTATACTTAAATATATATTATAGTGGCTAATAAATACATCTGCAAAACCCGGCCTCTAAGGCATATTTTACCCAGGTATCTTGTATTCGGTTAGCAATCGCGCACCTTATTATAGCTCCACAGCCTGAATCAGGTAACCAAAGGCATGAGACAGTCTGAACCTATTGATGTCCTAACATTCGGGAGCCCTACTTCCTGAAAGGATCTCATACAGTCTGACCGCAAGGGGGTAATTCATAGTATTAAAGTGATATGTCACAAGCCAACGAGCGAATAACAACCAGCACTCCAGAGGCAGCTCATCAGCACCTTACTCCTCTTTTTTTTTTCAACCAGCCATTTTGTGATGGAATAAGCCTGATCTAGTCTAAAGTTGGGAAGAGCTGCAATCTGAGCCCTCGGATTTGAGCATCCTGGTTCTGCAGCTGCTGGTCCTTGACCACGACGCTCTGCCGCAGCCTCTCCTGCTCAGCCCGGGCATCTTCGATCTGATGCGACGCTTGCTGCCAGTTGTCCTTGTAGAAACCGACGAGGTGCTGCAACTCTTCCACCTGCTTTTGCGCTTCAAGCCCGATCGCTGCCTGCAAGCCAGATTGGTTGGCGGCTAGCTGCCCCAGGAGTGCCTTGTTTTCCTTTTCAAGTTGCCCTACCTGCGTCTGGGCGTCCTGAAGGCGGGTTTCCAAGGTGTGCATCCCAGCTGCCTGCTCGCGGCCCTGACGGTCTGCGCCCTGGAGGCTGATCTCGAGATCATGCAGACGCTGTTGTAGCTGGCTCGTCTCCATGTCTGTTGGCCGATTCTCTGTGCGTGATGACAATAATTCGATGTTTGAATCAAGTTGCTTCTTCAGCTTGTCGATCTCAACATCCTTCTGAGCGGACATGTCCTGTTCTTGCCGAAGCGATGCCTGGGCAGCTTCGAGATCTGTGAGCATAGCATCCATAGCGGCGTTGACGGCATCAAGCTCGGCGCGGAGGACCGCATTCGCATCTTGCAGTGCGGAGCTCTCATCGACCACTTCCAGCTGTCCTACCATCGACATGGCTTGCGTGGCCATGCTGGCGCGCAGCAAGGCTCAGGGCGGAGAAACGTTGGCAGGGTTGAGTAGTGACTACCTTGGTAGGTAACTGGAATTTGAGACGTCTCTCCAGAATTTCCATGGATTGTTCAATTATTTGTTGAGGTCCAGGACTCAGGAGACTTCCAGATGTCAGAAGTCAGGACGTCACAAAACTCATGATGATCCAAAAATAAAGGTGAAGATTCCTGACTGCAAGATGTTGCACCACCCCTTTTTACACTTCGGCTATGCGGAAGCAAAGTCCTACTGAACCGACACCCAAGATGGCTCCAGGGCTTTGAATCCCACGCAGGAAGGCTGCCTGACAAAGCTCTGACAAAGCTCTGTGAAGTATCCCGGCTGCAGTGCTTATGTACTTGTTCGTACCTGTGGGGGCCGGCATGCAGGCAATGCTGACCACTACTAGATGGGGCTGTCAAGAATGCCCCATCTTGCTCGAAACAAGGCTTTTAAATTACCAGGGCTGATTCGATGGGCATCAATTTGAGATGTGACCATTTCACATGCCGAAGGGCACATCCGGGAGTCCAAGAGCCTGATGCTTCTAGGAGCTCTATCTTTTCAATGTCTTAATGAGCTTCTGTGACCTAGGACTCCTCAATGTCTTACATCACTTCAAGTCATCTTGGACACAGAACAGCATGGCTACTAATGAAGTAGTCCTTCACCTTGTGCAAAGTTGTAATATTAGTGAGGAACGGGCTATCGCCCTGCTTCAGGTGACAAATACCTACAGCAGCCCATGTCCGTGGACTCAGACTAACTGGAGATCAGAAATACCATAATGACCCCGACAAGGTCAAGGCTCATCTAGCCAGGCTGTCAAGATACTGTGCCGTCACTCGCCCATCCACCGGCACTGTTGGTTCAACCCCTGGCGTAGCAGGCCCGGTACCCTCCCCTCCGGTTCCGTCTGAGAAAAATCAAAATACAGGGTCAAACTCCCTCCCTTTAGGATCAGGGAGTCCTCTGAAGGTGGGGTCCAGCGATGAGCTACATGGCGACAGTTCGCCGCCATGGGACGTCGCAGGTGAGAAGGTCAAAGTCGTCCGCTTCGACGTGCCTCCCGAGGAGGGGCCGGGCGAGACCAGGGTTGGCCTCGAAACGCCGAGCCCACAAATGCGGTGGGCCCTCGAAAATGATACCGAGAAAGAATGGGACTTCAAACTTCCGAATATTCCACAGCCCTCCTCAGAAGGACTTGTCAATGCTGCTGAGGGCCTCGATCTCCGAGCACTTGTGGGAGGAGTGCAACACGGGTGGAACGCGCATGTTGTTTCCAATTATCTGAGCAGATTTGACCAACAACATCTGAGAGAGGCACTCAATCGCCCTGTGGAGGGTGTCCCTTCCATATTCTATCCCGTCTCGACGAATGATGAGGCGATAGTCCGACTCTGGTCTGCCAATGGCGGCGATGTCTGTGCCGTTCACCCTTCAGGAGTTCCGCTCCTTGCTTTCGCGATTGTCAACAGCCAAAATATTGGGGCTGATACAACACAGATGGTGGCTATACTTCTGGGTCTCAGCGCATTTCCCGAGACGATTCCTCGTGCCTGCTACAAGCCCCAAATCGAGGAACTTTCCGGGAAGAAAAAGAAGAAGAACTCTCCGGATGAAAGTCAAGATCCAGAACCAGATTGGTTCACCGAAGAGGTCAAAGAGAGAATCTTGCAGACAATAAATCTCACCCAGCAATACTATCTCACCAAAGCCAGCAAGACGAAGCGGCCTTCTCAACGGCAGAAGCAGGTCGCTAGGCGGCGGGACGCCGAACCTCTTCTCGGCATACCGTACTTCCTAGTTGGACAATCCCTCGCGTCTAGCCGCCTGCTCCAGATGTTCCTGACGCACCTCGCCAAAGGCAGCAGTCAGAAGCCTCTTGTACTAGCTTTTGCTGGACCCAGCGGCCATGGCAAGACCGAGCTGGCCAGGCGCCTGGGGCACCTCCTCTCGCTGGAGCTCGAAATCGTTGACTGTACCATCGTCACCAAAGAGATTGAATTATTTGGCCCCCGTAAGCCCTACCTTGGTGCTAGTGAGGGTTCCCCACTCAACAATTTCCTCGCGCGTCATTCGGGAGAGCGATCTATTGTCTTCTTTGACGAGTTTGAAAAGACCACCCCGGATATCCATCAGGCATTGCTACTGCCTTTTGATAACGGTAATGAATCACTACTTGAATAATAGCTTTCACAATCTTGTATAACACTTGGCGGCTAATATTAGCTACAGGGGAGTACCAAGACCGCAGAGATCGTAGCACGGTTGACTGTTCCCAGACCATCTTCGTTCTTGCTACCAATGCGATGGACCGGGATATTCAGGACTTTTGCAACGACAATGAGGCAATATTCAGCGATCAAGTGGAGCTCCAGGATAAAGCGGCCAAGGAATTATCCAAGATTATCAAGAACGGCTTCCGATCGCAATTTGGGGCGAGTGTTCCTTCCACCTCCGAGTCATAGAGGAACCCCGTTCCCCTTGAGGGGTCGCCTCTGACACGTAATATACACAGGCCCCACTGACAGGACGCACCTCTGACTTCATATTCTTCCTGCCATTCTCGGTGTTGGAACAGACTGTGGTGGCGCATAAGTGAGTCCTTTCTTGTGTAGCGTTGACGGAAATGATCACCATTCAATTTGCCTGACAAACAAGCAAGGTTCCTATTGGAGCTGTGCCAGCAGGTGCGCGAGCCAGTCCGTCTCACCGAAGACAGTGATGAACAACTCCTGGGAGACGTCCATTTGCGCGTGCGGCGCGAGGGCGCCGTCTGCCGCGCTATCGCTGAGGCCAGCTACGACACCAACCTCGGCGCACGCAGCCTTAAGACCGCCGTTGAGGAGGTGCGGGAGAAGCGTACAGAAGCGTATCTGGATGAAGATGATGAAATCAAAGAGGGTGGAGGGCTTCAAGCCTTTGCTTTGGAAGAAATAGGTGGTGAAGTCACAATCGCTCGAGTCTCTTGAAAGTCTCAGACGCCCGCAAGAATATATTGGGCCAGAGAAGGAATAACGCTAGGTGTACCGATATTTCAATTAAGGCTTACATATTTATAAAATTAAGTTAAGTTTTAAAGTTTCTATTAACTATATTACTTATAAATATTATAATTTTTTTTAAAAAAAATAGAGATAACTAAGAATAAAACTTTTATATTACTATTATATTATTTAGTTAAATATATTTTAAAGTTTTTAATTATATTAAAGCTTAAAAAAATTTAATTTATATAAACTTTTACATGGAAATAAAATTTAAATGTTTCTTATATAGTTAAAAGAAATATCTTTCACGTATTAATTTACTAATATATCTTTATTGCTTTTTTTTAATTCTTTATATTTTATAAATATTATATATATATATATATATATTTAATTAACTTAATAACTAGTCTAGCTATAATTCTCATAAAACGATGTAAACCTTTTATTTAAAGTAAGTAAACAGGCTATATTAAGTTATAAATACTCAATATTTAATATGTAAAGCTATAGGAATTAATTTATAAATACAGCCTTTTTATCTAGAATAGGTGGAAAGGCTGCGCCGCGCCTTTATATTACGTGTGTACCGGCCAGGCCGTAGGCCTGGCTAAACGACATCTGAACGTTTAAGATAATTCTGCAGGAACTAAATGGCTCCCGTCACCGGGTGGGTCATATAGCCGTTGAAGCGTGGCCGCGCCTGTGACCGATGGTCTTGCTATTTGTCGAGACGCGTCACAAAAAGTTCGAACAGAGGCTTGTCGTCGCGTTCGGGAGCGAGATATCTGTGTCTCCGCATCTCGGTCACGACTTCTGGCCCGAGGTCTTGTCTCGATGGGCAACGAGTCGCAGAGCAGCGGCGCATTCGGACGAGTCGCGTCTGAGGCGGGCTTACCAGCACTTGAGGTCTCCCAAGCTGCAGCACGCGCTTCGCAGCTGAGGATCAAGATGCCAAACGACCGAAATAGCGAGTGCAGATAGCTGCTGTGTATGGGTGACAATCTTGAATTTGAAGCTAGGATTGAATTCTAGAAGCCACGTGCAGCAATATTGTTTGAAGTGGGAGCTGATTTGTTGCCTGGAGGCAAGAAGAGGGAGTGAAGGGAAGGTACAGCTTAACGATCGTTATATTGCTAACGTTTCGAGACGCCAGCTTGGAACGTAGACCACACTGCCGTAAACAAAACCAGGCATCACCTGAACTCCTTTTATTGTTCTTCTTCTACGAACCTAGCTAGGCGCACGTACATTCAATTCTTTGCTTGACTTTTGATGGATCACGCATCAATGACCACTCAGGAAGTTGCAAGTGATGGATCCATATATCACTCTCGCTTCTCACGTTTCAATACGAGCAGCCGGCGATTGGTGTCGCGGCCTCAAGCCTTTTGAACCTTCCATCGAGACTCTGCCTCTTCTTGCTGCCTCAAGTTTGTATTATGGCCTCGAATAACTGGAAATTGACCCACCCTATTCCCTAATCCACCACAAACTGGTGGGTCTTAAAGCGGCATTTTGATTGATACGTAGAGCTGACTCTAATGCTGGAGTTGCCATTGCCAAAAGAAGAACAAGGGATGCCGGTCGGTCTAGCTGTCGTATCAGCCGCATTATCCGATCTAACAGATGTGTATTAGCATGAAGAGGTCCCTTGGCTGTATCCTTAGGTCCTAGGGACTTCGGGACATCTGCAAGTGGAGACATCAACACCACAAGTACCTAATTCTCGTGTTGTTCGTTATGATAAGATCTCAAATGGGCTCCAATACTTTAATCTTCAGCATTTGGTCCATCATTGTAGAAAACCGCATCTAGTGTTATGTTAAAAAGGGCACCCCCCCCCCCACAACCCCGAGTCTGATATGTGAGACCTTCTCGATTAAATGCAGGTCAACAACGACATCACCCATATCAAATGCTCCAGTTTATTTCAAGTTAGGAATCCATTATTAAGATCGATAAGCTTTGTGGATCATTGATAGGTACTAAGACTCGAATTTACATTCTCATATTGTTTTTAATAGAATATGCAATTGTTGCTGAATCGCGTAAACCCGTCACTAACTTGAAAGGGACCATACATCCGGCGTTGAATCAAAGCTCGCCTAAATTGCATAGAAAAAAGAGGGGCCCGTATAGCCCGTTTAAGGATAACTACGAACATTCTGCCTGATTGCGCATGACTAGTGTCTCATCAAACACTGGATACATAAACCCACAGCAGCTTCCTAGTATTAAAGTCAATCTGAAACCAAGGTCGATCTTCTCGGAAAACGGCAACTTAACATCTCGGCAATCTCAACAAAGCACGCGACGCAACATGCAGTTCAACGCCCTCCTCTTCTTGTTCTGCGCGACTGGTGCTTCCGCTGCACCGCGCATCTTGGGCTGTCGCATGCCGAATGGAGCTCTGAACCCGAGCGGAAATATCTGCACCGCTGTCGGCGGAAGGGTCACGGGAACGGTAAGGAATCGTCTTTCCCGGTCTCTGTGAAACTCAAAATACCTGCTGACCAAGATATAAAAGGGCAAATGCTGCACCAGTGGAGCAGATGGTGAAGTGCTTACCGAGGCCGGTTTCATTAGGGGATGTAATGACAATGGCGGCTACGTCGGCCCGAATGAGGTGTTCGGAGGTTGTTAGAGAGTGGAACATTTATAAATCTCATCCCCACACATCTTAAGCGTTGGATCAAAGAGCACTCTTTATCAATGCCACATGAAAAACCCAAATCGGTCTGAATGTATTATGACGTGCTCCTCAGAAATAAGCATGGTCCCTTGCACGGTCGTAATAGCCACTCATGCTCGTTCGTGAAATGGCCTTTAATAGTCACTCCACCCGCATCTGCTGCTGTGGCAAATGCCAAACCTACAACACAAGGTCAAGAGACTTGATTACTGTTTGAATCTCAGCCTCAGGGATGATTTGGAGATTTGCTTTGACCAATGACTGGGCAATCTCCTCGATCTCTGCCAGTCGAGGCTTAGGCATCGGAGGGCATATGACAGGCGTCTTAATAAGGCTTCATTAATAGGCCCAGGAATTGCCCACCTATAGGCACCTATAGGTACCTATATACAGACTCCGGATCCTAATTACCTACTTATATAAGCAATTACCTATAGATGCCCGGTTATCTATAAGTAATTAAGATATAACTTTAAACCCGGTAAATTCTTATATTAAATTTCTATCCTTTTTAGGTATAAGGTTAAAAGACTTATAATTATTTTTTTTAAATTAAATTTTATTTAACTATATTATATTTCTATAATTAAGCTTTATCTCTTTAATTTATTTAAATAAAAGGTAAACCTTTTTAAAAAAGCGTATTAAACGATTAATATCCTTATTTCCCTTCGGCTTATTTCCCTTTAGCTTATTATAAATCCTTGCTTTATAAGTAATAAACTTCTTTATTTCTTTTAAATAAATCTTATATATCTTTAAGGTGCTAATAAATATATCGATTTATTAAAATAAAAAAAGGTTTTTATTTTTACGCTTTTTTACTTTAATAAAAGAATCTTTTACTTAAGTAAAGATTTATTTATTATAAATAAAGTTTATTTTTATAGCTATTTATAATAAAGCTATTAAATTTATATATTTAGATAATGAAATATAATAAGCTTATTTAATTTAAGGGTTTTAGGTATATATAAGTGGTAATTTAAGCTTAATTAGCAGTTATCTCGGTTTTAGCTAAATAATTATTTTCGAGTAATTTTATAAAATAAAGTTATATTGCTTAGTTTTACTAAATAGGTATATATTTAAATAAAGCTAAAACCTTTAAAGCAATAACGGCTTTTTAATATCGCTTATTTCGAATAACTTAAAGGCTTAAGTTATATAGCGATAGCACTTTTATATAATGCTTAACGGCCTTAAACTAGCTTATAGCCTGTAATAGCTTTAACTATTAAATTTAACGGTCCGCTATAAACCGCTTAAAGGGGGCGTACTTAAAGGGGGTACTTTAAGCATTTATATTAATATTAATAAAAAAGCCTAAATATTAAAATAAAGGGGGTTTATATAAAAGATAATATAAATAAGAGAAATATAATTAAATTATTATTAAAACTTATCTAATAATTTATAATTATCGGTAATTATATATAATCTAATAATTAAAAGTTTTATTATTTTAAGCTAATCGAGAAAATAGCCGAAAATATAAATATAAAAACTCTTAACGCCTTTTTAATAAAATTAAATAATTAAAATAATTAGAATTATAAATTTTAAATTTAATTTTAAATATATAAGCTTAAAGTATATATTAATTATAAAAAAAAATTTCTTTTAAAACTATAAAAACGTAATATCCGACTTTAAAAATATATAAAGATAATTATAGTATTTTAAGGCTTAACCTTTTAAATAATTAAAGATTTCGATAATAAAGCTAATAAATTTAAAATTATTTAAAAAAAAAGAAATAGCTAATAATTACTATTTAACCTTATTAATATTAGCCTTAAAATATATAATCTAGATATATAAAGCTATAAATAAAATAAGCTTAATTATATAAAAGAATAAAATATTATTTATAAACTTTAAAAATAAATAATATAAATAGTTACCCCGGTATATAAATTAATATATTATTAGTTAAATAAATTATTATAAATATAATATTAAAACTTAAAAAATAAGTATAGCTTATTTTTTATAAATAAAAAGATAGAATTTCGAGTTATATATAAAAACGCTTTTAAGTTATTAAGAAATATTAAAAAAGTAAATATTTAAATTAACCGGTAAAAATTACTTATAATAAAAAAGCTTATAAAAAAGCTTTTAAAAGCTAAAGATATTATATTATAGGTTTTAAATTTACTTTAAGTAATATAAAGGATTTTATTCTTTTAAATAGTTTTTTTTTAATAAGTTTAAAAATAATTAATTATTAATAAAAGCCTTATATTTTATAAAGTTAAAAATAACCTTTATTAAAAGTTAATAATTTAAGATTTATATAAAAGTATTAAAATATTAAAAAAAGTTTTTATAACTATATATAATAATATAAAAGATTATAATAATAAGATTAAAAATACCTATATTATAAAGGATTATATATTATTATAAAAAGATATAATTAATTTATATAAAAGCTATAATAAAAGAAAATATATTTAATAAAATTAAAGATTTATTAAAAATTATCTTATATATAAAATACCTTATATTTTTATATATTATTATTATATTTTTTCGGAAAAGGCTTATTATAAGTTTAAACTTTAAAAATATTTAAAGAAATAAGTTAAAAAAGCTTTTAAAAGTAATATTAATTTATAAATATAAGTTTAAGCTTTAAAAAGTTTAAGATTAAAGTTTAAATTAAAGATATTAAAATTAATAAAAGAAAAAGGTATTAAAAAAATAAAAAATTAATTCTTAAAATATTATATTATAATTATAAAAGCTAAAAAAGCTTTTATAATAAATATAAAAAAATACCTTTTAAAATATTTAATAATATTTAACTTTATAAGTATAATTTTTATTATTAATAATAGTAAAAGATTATTTAATATATAATTAGCTATATATAATAATTATTTTTAATTAAAGAATTAATAGCTTTTAATTTAAATATATAATATAATATTAATATAAATAGAAATAATAATACTTTATTTTAAAAATATTATCCTT
>JALPVH010000215.1:0-97421 GCA_023242295.1 Diaporthe ilicicola
TATATATTAAGTATATAATATATATATATATATATATATTATAACTTTAATTATAAGCTATAAGCTAGTTTAATATTATTAAGTATTATATAAAAGTGTTATTACTATATAACTTAAGCTTTTATAAATTATTTAAAATAAGCGATATTAAAAAGCCGCTATTACCTTAACCTTATAGGATATATATAGGTTTTAGCTCTACTTAAATATATACTTATATATTATAACCTTATTTTATTATATTATAAAACTACTTAAAAGTAATTATTTAACTTACCGCGCTATTAAAACCGAGATAACTACTAGTTAAGCTTAAACTATTACTTATATATATTTAAAATCTTTAAATTAAGTAAGGCCACTATATTTTATTATTAAACATAGTTTTAAATATATAGATTTAATAGCTTTATAGCTATAAAAATAAACTTTAAATATAATAAATAAATCTTTATTTAAATAAAAAGTTTTTTTATTAAAGTAAAAAGGTATAAAAATAAAAACTTTTCTTTATTTAAGTAAATTAATATATTTATTATTACTTTAAAGATATATAAAATCTATTTTAAAGAAATTAAAGAATTTATTATCTATAAAGTAAGAATTAATAATAAGTTAAAAAGAGAATAAAAAGCTATAAATTTAATATACTTTTTTTTTAAAAAAGGTTTACCTTTTATTTAAATAAATTAAAAAAATAAAGCTTAATTATAAAAACGTAATATAATTAAATAAAGTTTAATTTAAAAAAAAATAATTATAAGTCTTTTAACTTTATATTTAAAAAGGAATAATAATAAATATATTAATTTATTTAAATAAAAAATAGTTTTTATTTTTTTATTTTTTTATTTTAATAAAAGAATCTTTTATTTAAATAAATATTTATTTATTATAGTTAAAGTTTACTTTTATAGCTATTTATAAGTTATTAAATTTATATATTTAAATATTATAATATTATAGCTTTACTTAAGTTTTAAATATATATATTAATTTAAGCTTAATTAATAGTTATTTTAATTTTAATTAAATAATTTCTTTTAACTAGTTTTATAATATAGCGAAATAAAGTTATAATAAATATATATTTATAAAGTAAAGCTAAAATATATATATATATTATAAAATAATTATAATAATAATAGCTTTTTAATATTACTAATTTTAAATAACTTACTTAAGTTATATAATAATAATACTTTTATATAATATTTAATAGCGTTAAATTAGCTTATAGCTTATAATAGCTTTAACTTTAATAGGTTAATAACTTATTATTAACACTAGTTTAAATAAATATAGTTTAAAGTTATAGCTCTTAATATATAATAATAGCTTTTAATTATAGATAAGCTTAAAAAAGTAAATTAATAAGTTATTATAAATAGTTATATATAATAAAACTTATTATATTAATTTTAAAAAATATATTATACTTTATTTTACTTAAATATTTATTATTATTTTAGCTTAATAAAGAAACTTAAAAAAATAGTTAATAAGATAAGTTATTTATTTATTTTTATTTATTATTAATATTTTATTAACTATTTTTATTTATTTCTCTTTTTAATAGTTTTTAAAGTAAAATAGATATAATAAAGTAAAGTTAGCTTTAAATCTAATTACTTTTAATAACTATTAATATTTATATGTACTTTAAAAGTCGATTATTATTCTGATAGATTAGACTTGCTTAAGCTAAACGGTTTTACAGGAGTGAGTTTCTCTTTTCGCAGCTCTCGGTGGTTGTTAGCCCGACCCAATAGTGTCTATGTCCGTGCCGTGTCATCACAGTGTCTAGGCTTACGGTAACTGAGGCACAGACTGTCATGTTAGTCCTAATGATATGCAGTTGGATGCGAGTGAGCAATAATGTGACGAGAAATTGCGACCTAACTATACATCCTGTCACACTTAAGTCTCTTGGAAAGATATGCGTGATCAGGCTGGCGGCTAATCGAATCGACGATTAAGGCAGCCGAGATCTTGCTCTAATATATAATCGTACAGCAATAAATTAAGGACTGCTACATATATATAAGCGAGTGCTATAATAGCCCTTAAAGATAAGTTACTATATAATTGCGGCGTAATTCACCCCTTTAACATTACGCTAGATAAATATACTATAAAGTAAGACTATAAGGCAGCTTTAAGATAATTAAATATATTAAGTAAGTTTAAAAATATAGTGCTTAAAAGGGTTTTAAGTTTATAATACCTTATTTATAATACTAATAAGTAATATAATATAATATTTTATAAGATAATATACGTTAATTTAATACTTTAATAATTAATTATATTAACTTATTAATTTAAATTTTATATATAATTTAGCTTTACTTATAATACTTTCTTTTATTTATTTACCATTTATTTAGCTATTTAACTCTTCTTTTAATAACTTTTATAAAGCTTTTATTATATTAATATTTATAACTATTTTATTTATTTAAGTTTTTTTATTAAGCTAAAATAATAATAAATATTTAAAAAAGATAAAGTATAATATATCTTTTAAAATTAATATATAAGTTTTATTATATAAAACTTTTTATAATAACTTACTAATTTTTTATAAGCTTATTTATAATTAAAAAGTATTATTTTACGCTAATAGCTATAATATTAAGCCGCGCTTAATTTATTTACGCTAGTGCTATTAAAGTTAAAGCTATTATAAGCTATAAGTAACTTAATTTAATATTATTAAACATTATTAGTATATAAAGGTGCTATTATTATATAACTTAAACTTTTAAATATAAGTTATTTAAAATAAACGATATTAAAAAGCCGTTATTACTTTAAAGGTTTTAGCTTTATTTAAATATATACTTATTTAATAAAACTAAGCGATATAACCTTATTTTATAAAACTATTTAAAAGTAATTATTTAGCTTATTATATAAAACCGAAATAATTATTAGTTAAACTTAAACTATTATTTATATATATTTAAAACTTAAATAAAGCTATTATATTTTATTATTTAGATATATAAATTTAATAGCTTTACTATAAATAGCTATAGAAATAAACTTTAAATATAATAAGTAAATCTTTATTTAAATAAAAAGTTTTTTTATTAAAATAAAAAAGCGTAAAGATAAAAACCTTTCTTTATTTAAATAAATAAATATATTTATTATTACTTTAGAAATATATAAGATTTATTTTAAAAAAATAAAGAAATTTATTACCTATAAATTAAGGATTAATAATAAGCTAAAAAAAGAATAAAAGGTTATAAATTTAATATATTTCTTTAGAAAGGTTTACCTTTTATTTAAATAAATTAAAAAAATAAAGCTTAATTATAGAAATATAATATAATTAAATAAAATTTAGTTTAAAAAATATATAGACTATTTAGCTTATTTAAATTCCGTCTCTTAAAGCTAGGAATACAGTAAGTAAGGGGTAAGAAGCCGTAGTTAGTTAAGCTGCAGCTTCCCCTTCCTCTATAAACCTTAGTTTACTTTACACTTAAGCTTCCGTAAGTAACTTTATATAATAAGGAGCATTTGCTACGCCGTTAGATACCTTCCGGAAGGTCTTATAGGCGCCTAATAGGGAAAAACCCGCAATATAGGGAAAAAACCTTATTAGCTAAAGATATAGTAACTAATAATAATAGGTATGTAATTATAGGGAATTAGTTAGGGGGGAGGTAAATAATCTCGCCCTTCGGCGCTAAAGGGGCGTACCGAAGGAAAGGTAGGTTAAAAAGGAGGTACTAGCAGGATTTAAACCTATACCCTTTACGTTACCAGTATAAAAGGGTACCCTAACGCTTAACTAATACGCCACAGTGCCGTTTAAAAAATATATAATTATAAGTTTTTTAACTTTATATTTAAAAGAGATATTAATATTTATATTAATATTTATTTAAAAAGATATTTTTATTTTTAATTTTCTTTTTTATATCTTTAATTAAATTTAAATAATTTTAAAATATTTTTAATTTATTATAAAAGTATTATAAATTTAAAGTAGTATAATATTAATATATTTATTTTTATATATTTTTCTTTATTATAAACTTAATCTTTTTATATTTTAATATTTTATAAGGTTTTTATTAATGTTTACTTTATCGACTATTTTATTTATTTAAGTTTCTTTATTAAACTAAAATTATAATAAATATTTAAAAAGAATAAAGTATAATATATCTTTTAAAATTAATATAATAAGTTTTATTATCGATTATTTTATTTATTTAAGTTCCCCTATTAAGCTAGAATAATAATAAATATTTAAAAAGGATAAAGTATAATATATTTTTTAAAATTAATATAATAGGTTTTATTATATAAAACTTTTTATAATAACTTATTAATCTGCTTTTATAAGCTTATTTATAATTAAAAGCCGCTATTTTATATTAATAGCTATAGCGTTAAGCTATACCTAATTTATTTATACCGGTGCTTTTAATAAGCTATTAGCCTTAATATAAACTAATTTATTAAAGTTAAAGCTATTATAAGCTATAAGCTAGTTTAACGCTATTACGCATTATATAAAAGTGCTATTACTATATAACTTAAGCCTTCTATATATAAATATAAGTTGCTTAAAATAAGCGATATTAAAAAGCTACTATTACCCTAATATACTCTTATAGGATATATATAGGATTTAGCTTTACTTATATATATATTTATCCATTATAATCTTTTCCGCTATATTATAAGATTACTCGAAAGTAATTATTTAGCCGAAATTAAAATAATTGCTAATTAAGCTTAAACTAATATTTATATATATTTAAGACCCTTAAATTAAATAAGGCTACTATATTCCATTATCTAGATATATAGATTTAATAGCTTTACTATAAATAGCTATAAAAATAAACTTTATTTATAATAAGTAAATTTTTACCTAAGTAAAAAGTTTTCTTATTAAAGCGAAAAAGCGTGAAGATAAAAACCCTTTTTTATTTAAATAAATCGATATATTTATTATTATTTTAAAGATATATAAGGTTTATTTTAAAGAAATAAATAAGTTTATTATCTATAAAGTAAGAATAAATAATAAGTTAAATAGAAAAAGAAAGGTTAGTTATTTATTATACTTTTTTAAAAAGGTTTACCTTTTATTTAAATAAATAAAGCTTAATTATAAAAATATAATATAGTTAAATAAAATTTAGTTTAAAAAATATAATTATAGGTCTTTTAACCTTATATTAAAAAGGAAAATTAATAATATTATTTAAAGTATTACTTTTTTATTTTATTTATATATTATAAACTTAAAATTAAATATTTATTAATTATATTATTTTATATAATAATATAGTAAAACTATATACCTTTAAGATATATATATATATTTATTACTATTCTTTTAATTAATCTTTAATATATTAAGTTAAATTTAATTATATTTTTATTAAATTAATTAAATATTCACTTTATTAAATTATTTATATTTTAAAGAATAAAAAGTTTAGCGGCTTTAAAATTATAATTACGAATTATTAAATATAGTTTTAATAAAATTCTTTTAATTTATTAAGGCTCTTAATAGATATAATCTATCCTTTTTAAATATTAAAGCCCTCTTTATATATAAAAGCGGCTTAGAAAATGTTATCTTTTAAGCAGGGTCTGGAACGCAGTACTTTCCGGCGTTCTAAGTGTACTGTATAGGTGTTATCTAAAGATAGGGACCTCGAAATCACCGAGGTAGTACGAAGAGGCGCGTGTGACATCTGGCCCTATAAGGCCTAATGAGGCGATTAATGACAATGCGAGGATGAGATACTACTGACCTTGCTATTTCTATTGATCATTGGCATTACAGACGTGTGGATATACCCGCAGCAGACAATTTTGATTTGCGTGAGGCACCCGGGGACATCAATATATATCTCTCTCTTCGGCCACCGGGTTGCACGCCTCACGAACTCCAAGTGGCACTCAGCCGTACACATCCGATCTTGCTTATACTGTTTAGATGGCGTCTCTAGAAGACTCGACTGTGGAGCCCATCGCCATCATCGGCAGCAGCTGTCGACTTCCTGGCGACATCAACTCCCCCGGTCAGCTATGGGAATTCCTAAAAGACCCTACCGATCTTCAGACGGAAATCCCGCCGACAAGATTCAACGTCAATGGATTCTTTCACGAGGAGGCTGATCATCATGGAGTGAGTGAGGTTCTATATATCTGCACGAGAGGACCGAAAGTTGATTATTATAAGCAGGCTACCAATGTGTCATCAGCATATCTGCTTGCTGGTAATCACGAAGTCTTTGACAACGAATTCTTCAAGATACACGCGAAGGAAGCAGAGTCGATGGATCCGCAACAACGCATCCTCTTAGAGACTGTCTATGAGGCCATTGAATCTGCTGGGTACTCACTACCAGCCCTCAAGGGATCATCGACCGCCGTATTCGTGGGACAGATGTTGGATGACTATCGCGATCTCCTCTACAAGGATGTGGAGGCTCACCCCCAATACATTGCCACTGGAGCGTCTTCACGAGCCATCACAGCCAATCGTGTCTCATACTTCTTCGACTGGAAGGGGCCTTCAATGACCATTGACACCGCGTGCTCCTCCAGCCTGGTGGCGCTGCATCAAGCAGTTCAATCACTGAGGAGCGCCGAGTCTAGTATGGCGATTGTCGCCGGCGTTAACTTACTTCTCAGTCCAGATGCGTTTCTTTTCGAGTCTAGCGTAAGTTTCACTTCTTCCTATTTACTGAGCATTTCTGATGAGTTCGTATCACAGTTTGGCATGCTGTCTCCCACAGGGCGTTCCCGAATGTGGGATGCTGCCGCTGACGGGTACGCACGTGGTGAAGGCTTCGTTGTAGTTGTCGCCAAGACGCTGAGGCAAGCGATAACTGACAACGACGATATCGAATGCATTATCCGAAACACTGGTGTAAATCAGGATGGCCGTTCCGCCGGACTCACCGTCCCGAGTGCGCAAGCGCAAGAAGCACTCATCAGGTCTACATATGCCAGATGTGGGCTTGATTGCCGGAAAGACGAAGATCGCTGTCAATATTTCGAAGCGCATGGTACAGGTCAGTTATGTCTCCTTTTCGTAATATCATACCCGGTGCAACATCTTTCGAGGGGCAGAGAAGATAGAATTGAGAAATTCAACGCAGACATTCTCGTGCCTGGCAAAAGCAGTTAGTATTGGGCTTATTGGCCGAGTGGCACCTACGATGTAGAATGGTTCACGCGGACTGACATGGAGTTGATATAGGCACACTTGTGGGTGACCCTAAAGAGGCCGAGGCTATTCACAAAGCTTTCTTTCCGAACGATATCTCCAGTGACAATATTGAAACGGGCTTAGCCAGGGGCCCCAAGCTTCGTGTTGGCTCGGTCAAGACTGTCCTTGGGCACTTGGAAGGCACAGCTGGACTGGCTGGATTCCTCAAGGCATCCCTCGCTATCCAAAATGGGCTCATTCCTCCAAATATGCATTTTGAAAGGCTGAACCCCACTATTCGTCCATTTTATGAGCATCTGGAAGTGCCAACGAAGCCGCTACCCTGGCCCGAAACCTTTTCTGGGGTACAAAGGCGGGCTAGTATCAACAGTTTTGGCTTCGGTGGCACGAACGCCCACGCAATTATCGAGAGCTGGAGTGGTCAACTCCAATCTATCGGCCAGAACGGGCATGTTCATTGCGATAACGACCTATCACGTTGTGGGCCATTCACCATGTCCGCGAATTCGGACACAGCACTTTTGGCATCCGTGGAGTCTCTTTCTGCGACACTTCGGGCTGACACATCTATCGACCTCGCCCGACTTTCTTGGACTCTACAAGTTCATCGGACGCCGTTACCGTTCAGGGTCTCCTTCTCGGCCACAACCAAAGAAAAGCTGATAGACAAATTGGATTCCTTCGTTCGAGACAAGAAGCATTCTCGCCTGTCTGCAAAGGCCGTCAAAGTTTGTCAAAAGGTCAGCCTCCTCGGAGTGTTTACAGGACAAGGAGCCCAGTGGCCGAGAATGGGAGCCGGCTTGTACGAATGCCATCCCTCGTTCCGGAATACGATACAGCGACTCGAGGCGACCCTCAAAGAAATCCCGGACGGCCCTTCCTGGTCTTTGACTGAAGAGCTGTTGGCGCCAGCCGCATCATCTCGCGTCTCTTCTGCTGAAATAGCGCAGCCTCTATGCACCGCTGTGCAGCTTGCACTGGTCGATCTGTTGAAAGAATGCGGCGTGTCCTTCGCTGCGGTCGTTGGTCATTCTTCAGGGGAGATTGCTGCCGCATATGCCGCAGGAGTATTGGACGCCCCGGCGGCTATCTTAATTTCGTACTACAGAGGGTACCACTCGAAACTCTCAAAGTCTCTGAGTGGAGAGGCTGGGGCCATGATTGCCGTTGGGATGTCCATGAAGGAAGGTGAGGCATTCTGTGACCAGCCAGAGTTTCAGGGCAGAATCCAACTCGCAGCAAGCAATTCTGAGTCCAGCATCACTCTGTCCGGGGACGTTTCAGCGGTCCATAAGGCGAAGAGGATTTTTGATAACAGTAACACTTTTTCGAGGGTTCTGAGGGTCGATAAGGCCTATCATTCGCATCATATGGAGTCTGTTCGCCAGCCATATCTCGAATCCCTTCGCCAATGCAAAATCCATGCGCAAAGAGCTTGCTTCGAGGAAAATTGCACCTGGTTTTCCAGTGTCTACGAGAGCAAGGACCAGACCATGGCAGTGTCTTATGAAGACTCCTATTGGGTCGAAAACATGGTCAAGCCAGTTCTGTTATCTCAGGCACTAACCAGAGCCATTCAAAGCAGGCACTTTGACCTTGCGCTTGAAGTTGGGCCACATCCTGCTTTGCAAGGACCCGTCAATGAGACTCTGAAACACATGAAAGACAGCAGCATGCCTTATAATGGCTCCCTGAAGAGGAATGAGGACGATGTCATATCTTTTTTGGACATGATCGGTTCTATATGGGCGAACCTAGAATCCTCAACTCCAATTATTAGTTTCAGGCGCTTTCGAGAAGCACTCTGTACATCCACTTTCAACACTCCACGAGTTCTAAAGGGTCTACCCTCTTATCCATGGGACCACAGAAGATCTTTTCTAAGCGAGCCGAAGAAGACCAAACAGTGGAGGACGCGTCATGGACCTATCCAGGAACTTCTCGGGACGCCAACCTACAGCTGCAACAATGAGGAAGTACGCTGGCGTAACATTCTCAAACTGAGAGAGATACCATGGTTGTCTGGCCACAGATTTCAGAATCAGGTGTTGTTTCCAGCCGCCGGATTCTTGTCAATGGCCATCAACGCAATGCTTCATCTCGCCGGAGGCAAACGTGCCGTGCGAATGATTGAGTTGCGAGACTGCGAAATTCACAACGCAGTTACACTAGAAGATGGTATTGGAGTGGATCTGGAGCTCATCGTCAGGCTGCTCTACGATGGTCCGGATCACGTGGTGGCCGATATTTGTTGCTGCTGCAGTAATTTTGACACTGCCTCCCCTGATTTCGACAAGAAGGCTTTCACTGGCCAAGCAGTCATCATCTTCGGTGATCCAGATATGGATACTTTGCCATCTCGGGTGCCTCCCGATCTGCCAATGCTGGGGGTATCGCTCGACCGATTCTACTCGTGGATGCGAAATGTTGGTCTCGAGTATTCGGGACATTTCCTCATGAGCTCAATTCAGCGACGCTGGAATATTGCAACAGTCACTGCGAAGCTTCTGCACACCGAGGAGTACAGAATACATCCCAGTACTCTTGATACAGTACTACAGAGTATTTTTGCTGCATTCTCATACCCTGGAGACGGAAGACTATGGACAGCGTACCTCCCGACGCAATTTCGCCGAATCCGGGTCAACATGGCGAACTGCTCGCGCTCGAAGGCTTGTCAGAGTACTGAGCTGGTTGCCGATTGTCGCGTGGCAGAGGCATCCGCTTCTAAGCTTTCTGGAGACATCGATGTCTACTGCGCTGAAGATGGCCTCCCACAGGTCCAAATTCAAGGATTTTTTCTTTCTTCCTTGGAGGTCCCTAGCGAATCGAACGACCGATCTCCTTTTGCCCGCACCGTCTGGGCAAAGGACATATGGCCTTGTACATTGATCGGTCCTGAACATGCCCACACGGACTTACCACCACTCGAATATAACCGCAAGCTACATGAGACATGTGAAAGAACCGCATATTTCTATCTGAGGTCTCTCTGTGACGAGATTCCAGAAACTGAGCTTCCATCCTTAGACTGGCATTTCCAGTGTCTCATGCGATGGGCTCGCGACCATGTTCTTCCGGCCGCCCAGACAGGGATGTATCCTGGCATCAGTGCATCATGGTGTGATGATAACTTGGGATTGGTTATTGGGCTTATGTCCAGCGAGTTCCATGGACAAATCGACCTCCGGCTTCTCAACAAGCTAGGTTCAAGATTTCCCTCGATAGTTCGCGGATCTGTATCTACACTTGAACTTCTGATGGAAGACGATATGCTTCGCAAGTTGTACCAGCAGGGATTTGGATTCCCGGAAGCAAACGCGAGAATAGGAGAGGTGGTTGGCCAGATATCTCATCGCTATCCAAAAGTCAGAGTTCTCGAGGTCGGCTCCGGGACGGGTGGGGCAACATCAATGGCTTTGACACATCTAGGCCGCAATGTCCAAGAGTATTTCTTCACGGACATATCTCCCGGTTTCTTTGAGGAAGCTCAGAGACAATTCGCCGAATTTTCTTCCGTAATGAAGTACGAGGTACTCGACATCGAGAAGTGTCCAACTGAACAAGGCTTCGAATCGCAGGCGTTCGATATCATCATAGCTTCCAACGTGCTTCACGCAACGAAGTTCCTTTCACGCACGTTGAACCATTGTCGGGGGCTTCTGCGCCCAGGTGGCTATCTTGTCCTTTTGGAGCTGACCAGTCGATGTCTGCGCATGCCCTTCCTATTCTCTGGGCTTCCTGGCTGGTGGCTGGGCCATGAGGATGGACGGACTCTTGGCCCTACAATCACTGAAGACCGATGGAACTCTGTGCTCAGAGACAGCCGTTTCTCAGGCGTAGACCATTCTTTGAGAGACTTCCAGGATGACTCTATTTACAGCTATTCTGTCATGGTCAGTCAAGCTGTGGATGACCGAATATCTTTGCTGCGAGAGCCTCTAAAGTACGATTGGCCTGTGGATGCCAACTCAGCCCGCATACAGGAGCTTATCATCGTCGGTGGACAGAGTTTGTCGACGTCCAAGCTCGCACGCAAGCTCCAAGAAACGCTCTACCCTTACGCTGAGACGGTGGTGATTCTCAATCGCTTGGAGGACGTTCATCAAAAAAGACTACGGCTCGGATCTGCAGTAGTCTGCCTGAGTGATCTCGATCAACCGGTATTTATAGGGATGAACCAACAGCGCCTTGAAGCTATGCAACTGCTTTTTAAAACCGCCAAGTATTTCCTATGGATAACAAGGGGTTGTCATGCTTCTGAGCCGATGGCAAATGTGATAGTAGGCCTAGGCCGAACGATCGCTCGGGAGATGTCTCTTCTTCGGCTGAAGTTCGTGGACTTTGACAGCGTTGAAAATCACACACTGACTGGAACCAAAATCTCTGAGTTACTCTTGGAAATGGTGCTGCTGGACCTTCCGGGCTTTGACCAGATTTTGTGGAGCAAAGAGACGGAAATATCGATTGAAGGGGGAAACACATACATCCCCAGAGTCGTGCCTGATGAGGACCTGAATATCCGTTTTAATGCTACCAGGAGGAATTTATTCCGAGCCGTCCTGCCAGCCTCCAAGCCTGTCAAGGTGAGAAAGACCAGAACTGGCGCTTTTCTCGAAGAAATGACGGCTGAAGAGTGCGATCGTTCCGGGGGGGCAATTGAGGTTCACGTCAGCTCATCGTCATTACTTCACTTTGTCACTTCGGATCATGACGGTCATTTCTTCTTGTGCTCCGGCTACATCAAGGGCACAGATGGAAAGGTTCTGGCAATATCCCAACAAAACGCCTCCGCGGTCCGCGCGCAACAGGACCACGCAGTCGAGTTACCAGTCGAAAACACCAATCACAGTGACCAGGTGCTGCAACGTGTCCTCACTATAGTGCTTTGCGAAAGCTTCCTGACTGGTGTAGCTAAGACAATCTGGATCCACAACGCAACCAACGAGGTGTTCGAGGTCGCGAGCCAGCTGGCTGATGCCAAAGGAATCCGGGCAGTTTTCAGCACGAACGAAAAGACGTCGAAGTTGGTCTCGGCCGGGAAGTCAACTTATATCCACCCGAGTATCTCGAAACGCGAGCTCAAGAAGCTCATTCCGAGGCATGTCGAGCGTTTCGTCAATTGGAAATCCGCGAGTGGTGCTGAGGGATTCGAAGATCTCGTGACATCATGCCTTGATCGCTATGTCGATATTCAGAAAGGTCTGGCAGACTTTGACATGACCCAGCCAATGACCTTGCCCTACAGCACATCCACACTGGTCAACATACTGAGAACCTTTTCTTCCAATATCACGTCGCCAGGATATTTGAAGAATTCGCTCCAAGGGCTGGTCATCAAGGTCGATGCCTTGCATGATGGGATTCCAGAAACGACCGGCCCAACAGTCGTTCTGAATTGGGTGAATATTGAGCATGCCCCCGTGCGAGTCTTACCAACGGACGAACGCAATTGTTTTACCGCTCATAAAACATATTTTCTGGTTGGATTGACTGGAGATGTGGGTTTGTCCTTGTGTGAGTGGTTGATCGATCGGGGCGCAACGCACTTTGCTCTTGCCAGTCGAAGTCCGAAAATTGATCCTCGGATGATAATACATCTCGAAAAGAAAGGAGCCACTGTCCGGGTCTTCTGCCTTGATGTCGCGGATCAGGAGAATCTCGAGCAAGTTCACGCAGAAATCGCCTCAACTATGCCACCGATTTCAGGAGTCGTTAACGGAGCTCTGGTGTTGCGTGATAAGCCTTTTGAAAGTATGAGCCTTGAGGATCTCGACGTTGTCTTTGGACCAAGAGTTACAGGGAGCCAGAATCTCGATGACCTTTTCTTCACAACTCCACTGGACTTCTTCATCCTATTCTCATCACTGGCTGGCATTGTAGGCAATCCTGGCCAGTCAAATTACAATGCGACCAATATGTTCATGTCCGCTTTGGCTGCTCAAAGACGGAAGAGAGGGCTCGCAGCATCCGTCTTGGATATAGGTATGCTTGTGGGGTTCGGAAACCTCCACAACGACGTTCTCAGGGGACCGAAGCTTTCCGTTGAAGCCAATTTTCGGAGAGAAGGCTTCATGAGTATTGCTGAGAGCGATTTTCAGATCATGTTTGGAGAAGCAATCGAGTCTGGGCGTTCACAGTCCGGCCTTGACCACGAGATTGTGACCGGACTCGGAGATCATGTCGATACCATTTGGCGCCGTTCGCCCCGGTTTTCGCATTACAATATCGAAGATAAAAGGAGAAACCTTAACCAGGAACAGATCTATACCCAGCGCAATCAGAACATTCATGATCTGTTGAGAAAATCCGAGAGTATTGAGCAGACCCTGGCTATTCTTCAGGACTCGGTTACAACAAAACTCGGGCTGTTACTTGGTTCCTCAGCTGAGAAACTCGATCGAGATGTGGCCCTGGCGACGTTGGGTGTAGACTCACTTGTCGCAGTCGAGATTAGGTCCTGGTTGATGAAAATACTAGAAGTGGACGTGCCTGTTCTGAAGATACTGGGAGGAGCATCTGTGTCCGGTATCTGCCGATATGTGGTGGGCAAGCTGCCAACACCGCTCAGACCGTGGACGGCCAATTCGGAGGAGAATCTGAACGAATCCAGCCCTTTTCATCTCTCAGACTTCAGCCCCTCAGTACAATCAGTGACTGCAAACCCAGAACAGGCTCCCTCGCCAACACAGAACGGAGAAGGACCACTCCTCAATCATGACGTCGAGCACCTCGGCAGGAAGTTCTCGCTATTGACTGATCAAGTCGCAGAAAATGGGCCGCAGAGAATGTCGTCGGAAATCATCTACGAGAGAGTCGCTGAAGTCTCTCCAGCTCAAGAACAACTCTATTTTCTGCACGAATACCTCGAGAACAAGTCATCCTACAATGTTGCTTACTACGGTACATTCCGAGGCAGTCTTGACATTGTGAGACTACAAGACGCGCTTTCCATCGTCGGCAAACGGCACGAGAGCCTTCGGAGCGCCTACTTCAGAGATCAATCTACAAAGAAGGCCATGCAAGGCGCTCTACCCGAGCCACGTATCATCTTCGAACACAGGAAGTGTGTGAATGGAGAAGCTCAGAAGACCGTCGGTGAAGTCAAGGACTTCGTCTTTGACATAGAGCACGGTGTGGTCATGAAGGCGACTGTATTATCTGAGTCACCATCTGTGCACTTCATGTTATTCAATCATCATCACATTGCTCTTGATGGTCTGAGCTGGAGCATCTTCGTTGCGGACCTCGCGCGAGCTTACTCAGGACGCAACCGCCTGGCCTTCAGCCTGGCCTTCAGCCAGCAGTCGATCGATATGACTAGGAAGAGACTGTCGTCCATGACACCGGAAATTCTGAAAGATGATCTGGCTTTTTGGGAGAGGATCTACCATTCCCCACCCGAACCACTGCCACTGTTCGCGTTCGCCAACGTCAAAACTCGTCACGTGTTGACACAACATATCAATGACAGCGTTGGGATCGAGTTTGGGCCCGATACTACAGACCTTGTCAGAATTTCGGCGCGAAAGCTCGGGATGACTTCCTTCCACTTCTACCTTGCAAGTTTGGCAGTGTTCTTGTCTCGCTGCCTTGCTGTGAACGACGTGGCAATCGGAATTGTAGATGCCAACAGGTTCGACGCAGAAGATTCCGAAACTATTGGGTATTTTCTCAACATTTTGCCCGTGCGCATCAGCTTGAGGTCCGACGAAACGTTCGACACAGTGTCAAAGAGATCTCGTCGTGCCGCCCTAGATGCTATGAGTCACTCACGAACTCCATACGATACGATTCTCAGTCACCTTGGCGTCTCCCGATCAAGCAGCTTGAACCCGTTCTTTCAAGTCGCCGTCAACTATCACAAGGGCTTAAAAGACCAGACGGCGTTCGGGACTGATGGAATGATAACGTGGATGGGAGGCGTCCCAGCGGGAAATCCGTATGATCTGCTCGTCAACATTCATGAGTTCCAAGATCACACCCTTGTCTCTTTCGTGACTCAAAGCTACATGTACAACAAATTCGACGTCGAGCTGATGCTTGGTTGGTTCTCACGCGCCTCCAAGGGCCTCGCTGCCGATTCTTCTATTCAGATTAGACATTGCCCCATCGCCGATGACTCCGACACTCGCATCGCCATTGAACTTGGACGTGGAAGCGACGTAGAAATCCCTTGGCAGGGCACGCTCGTTCATCGTGTCGATGAAATAATTCGACAGCAACCTGCAATCATCGCTATCCAGGATGACGAGGGTTCAATCTTTACATACGCTCAAATGCAGGCCAGAACGCTTCAGATCGCTCGTCATCTGAGAGACATGTCCGTTCCCCTCGGCTCGTTCGTGGCCATGCTGCTCGAGCCTTCGGTGGACGCGATCTGCACCATTCTCGCTGTCATGCGAGTTGGATTGGTTTGGGTCCCCTTGGACACCAGAAACCATCCTGACAGGCTCCATGCAATACTATCGGAGACTCGGCCACCAGTCCTGGTGTGTCATGGCCCAACAACAAAGTGGGCGCAACGGCATGCTAAGGAAATGACTGGTGAAACCCTGGTGATCGACCTTGACACATACTCGTCATCGTCTGGAGATGACAGTCCAGTTTGCAACCTCAGTGACGATAATTAGCCGGCAGCGATTCTGTACACGAGTGGATCAACAGGCGTTCCAAAGGGCGTGATTCTATCACACCAGGGTCTGCTGAACCAGATTTACGGGACGACGGTCCAGCTCGACCTCGGTCGCGAGGTGACATTGCAACAAAGCCCTTTGGGATTTGACTTGATGCTTGACCAAGTCTTTCTAGCCCTTTGTAACGGAGGTACAGTCATTATAGTTGGCAATAAGGGGCGCGGGGATCCCATCCACGTTGCTCATCTAATTGTCTCCCGGAAAGTGACTCTCACACACTTCGTGCCTTCAGAATACCTTGCACTGCTGAACTATGGGTTTCATATCTTGAGGGGTTGCAATTCCTGGCGTTTTGCAATGTCTGGAGGGGAAAGACTGGTTCCAGAACTCCGCAGGGCTTTCCGAAAACTGGAGTCCGGCCAGCTGCAACTAGTCAACGTTTACGGCCCGGCAGAAATTACCATCGCTTGTGCCAGAGGCTTTGTTCCCTATCGCACTGATGAGGACGTGCTATCAAACATTGATCAACTCCGACCCTCCCCTAACTACAGTATCGAGATCACTGACGTGGACTTGAACATCGTCCCGGTGGGCCATCCGGGCGAGGTTTGCATCTCGGGGCCTGGTGTCGGCTTAGGGTACCTCAATCGACCAGAAGAAACAAAGAGAAAATTCTTCACGAGATCTCGGACAGGTTCAAGTCTTGAAAGCAGTGCAAGCCAACTCCAGCCTGGGTGGCCGCGGGTGTATCGCTCGGGTGACTTCGGCAGAGTCCTTCCGGATGGTACATTGAAGATTTTGGGCCGCCTAGATGGCGACAGTCAAGTCAAGATCCGTGGCCACCGTGTCGAGCTCGAAGAAATTTCCAACGCTATCGTCCAAGTATCTCGAGGTTCGGTTGTCAATGCCGCGGTTTCCCTTCGAGCCTCGGACGTGCTGGCTGCGTTCATCGTCTTCGATACCGAATTCATCGGTAACAAGATCAACTTTGCCAAAGATCTGGCAGCCAATCTTCCTCTGCCACTATATATGAGACCGACGATCATCGTGCCTGTGGACAGGATACCTGCCAATGAAAATGGCAAGACCGACCGAAGGAAACTGGACCAGCTTCCAATCCCAGACCTCAATGGGCAAGAGGACGAGGGAATGATCAGAACATCCGAGCGCATGAGTCCCATGGAAATCTCCCTGAAAGACACCTGGGAAGAGGTTGTTGCTAGCCGTGCTGTTGGAACGAAAATCCGAACCATTACCTCTAATTCTGACTTCTTTGAGGTGGGGGGCAACTCTTTACTACTCATCAAGCTTCGATCCATCTTGCAATCGACTTATGGATTCACGCTCTCATTGCCTGAGCTTTTCCAGTCCAGCACCTTGAGCAGCATGGCTGCTCGTATTACAGAACATGTCAAGCATCATGAAGAGCTGTCGGAACCGCGCCAGGCCGGCATCAGTCAGATCAAATGGGACGTCGAGCTTGCCACTATGACCGACGGACTGCCGGAGATACAGATGCACAGGGACCTCAGTTCAACATTGCCTAACTCCCTATCTAGAGTGGACGGCCTGGCTGTCCTATTGACGGGTGCCACGGGATTCATTGGCACGCATCTCCTCCAGTATCTTGCGAAGGATGCGAGGATTAAAATAATTCACTGTATCTCCATCCGACCTACGAGCTCTGGCCAACCACGATTTCTGTCGGTCAACAGCCCCAAAATTGTGCAGTACCAGGGCGACCTATCCAGCCTGAGCCTCGGCCTCAGCGACGCGGAGTATACCTCGCTATCGAATACAGTCGACGTCATTATCCACAATGGTGCCGACGTCTCGTTGCTCAAGAGCTACCAAACCCTCCGGCGGTCTAATGTCATCTCGACCCGAACGCTGTGTGAGCTCGCCATGCCGCGGGTCGTGCCCGTGCACTTCGTCTCGACGGCCGCCGTGGCGAGGATTGCGATCGACTATCTTCAACACCCCAGCGAGGTCCTCTCCGAGGTCTCGGTCGCAATGACCAAGCCCACGGACGAGATCAATGGGTACATCGCGTCGAAATGGGCGTCCGAAGTCTTGTTGGAGAAGATAGCCAAAGACCGCGGCCTGCCGGTGTGGGTGCACCGGCTGGCGCACGTTGTGGGTGACGACCCCTCGGAGCTGGATGCAGTGGGAATGCTGATCAAATACTCTCTGCTTATGGGCCAACTACCGGCTTGGATCGAGTCCGCGAAGGTGGCAGGCAAGTGGGACTTCGTCTCAGTGCAAGACGTTGTGCAGGACCTGGTCGCGGCAGCAGTTGAGTCGACGAACGCAGGCCACTGTGCCCGTAGTGGGCCGGAACAAGCTGAAGCCCATTATGTGAACCACTGTGCGGATCTAAAAGTTCCTCACCACGAGCTCCAGCGATATCTAGAAGATGTGGCGGAATCTCCTCTTCGCGTGATTGAGACGAACCGGTGGCTGCAGGCAGCTGTGGAGCATGGTATGAATCCGCTCATTTGCGATTTCCTTGGTGGTTTCTTTACTGGTGCAAAGAAGGTCGTATTGCCGATGTTGACCAAAGGCAAATCTCGTTGATGTTTTTTTTTTGTACATGGGAACCTTATTAGCGTAGCAAGGCGTTATCACATACACTATTACCGCAAAACAGCCACACTTCAAAAACTGGGAAAACGTCATAGTTTCTCTCTAACACACAGACCTCCTCCTCGTGCTCGACACCATACCTATGTAAGATGCGGCCGCAAGCAAGCCGAGAAGGTCTATAACTAAAATGCAAACTATATAAAAATAGAGGTATACCTACCTTTCCCTAATAAGCCGGCCGCCTTTAAACTTTAATTCCTTTCTTAGAAAGATTTTCTAACTTATATAAATACCTCTTTAAGACTTAAAATATAAGATTAACTATTTCTTTATAAATTATATTTTCTTTTTTAAAAGCTATAAAAGATAAATTTTTATACCTTTATTTTATATTTCGATTAAATATATTATATTTTATTAACTATTTTATTTATTTAAATTCCCCTATTAAGCTAGAATAATAATAAATATCCGAAAAGGATAAAGTATAATATATCTTTTAAGATTAATATAGTAAATTTTACTATATAAAACTTTTTATAATAACTTATTAATCTTTTATAAGCCTATCTATAATTAAAAGCCGCTATTTTATATTAATAGCTATAGCATTAAATTGCACTTAATTTATTTATACTAATACTTTTAATAAGCTATTAGCCTATCGAGGTTAAAGCTATTACGGGCTATAAGCTAGTTTAACGCCGTTAAGCATTATATAAAAGTGCTATCGCTATATAACTTAGGTAAATATAAGTTATTTAAAATAGGCGATATTAAAAAGCCGCTATTACTTTAAAGGTTCTAGCTTTACTTAAATATATACCTATCCATTATAACCTTTCCTACTATATTATAAAACTATTTAAAAGTAATTATTTAGCCGAAATTAAGATAATAATTAAGCTTAAATTATTATTTATATACGCTTAAAACTTAATTAAATAAAGCTACTATATTCCATTATCTAAATATATAGATCTAATAGCTTTATAGCTATAGAAATAAACTTTATTTATAATAAATAAATTTTTACTTAGGTAAAAGGTTTTCCTATTAAGGTAAAAAAATATAAAAATAAAAACCTTTCTTTATTTAAATAAATCGATATATTTATTATTATTTATAAGGTTTATTTTAAAGAAATAAATAAGTTTATTATTTATAAAGTAAGGATAAATAATAAATTAAATAAAAAAAAAGAGGTTAATTATTTATTATACTTTTTTAAAAAGGTTTACCTTTTATTTAAATAGATAAAGCCTAGTTATAGAAATATAATATAATTAAATAAAATTTAGTTTAAAGAATATAATTATAAGTTTTTTAACTTTATACTTAAAAGAGATATTATATTCTATTAAATAATATAATTTAAAAATTTGGAAAATATATTAAAGATAGTTAATTATAGCTTATTATTTCCCTCTTTTAATATATCTTTTCTATTAAAATAGCTTATTAGAAAAATATTATATTAAAGTTAATTAAATATAGTTTAATTCTTTATTATAAATATTTATTATTTTATTTTAAACTTTTTATATTTTAATTTAAAGTATTTTTTAAAGCTTTTCTTATAATATATTAATAAATTAATCTTTAATTATAAAATAATAAAAGTTATAATAAACTTAATATATAACTAATATATAACATTATAGCGTATTAGTTAAGCATTAGGGTACTCTTTTACACTAGTAATATAAAGGGTATAAGTTCGAATCCCGCTAATGCCTTTAAACTTATCTTTCTTTTAACGCGCCTCTTTAGCGTTAAAGGGTAAAACTATTTACCTTAACTAATTCCTTATAATTATATACTTCTTCTTATTAATTATTATATCCCTAGCTAAAAGGTCTTTTCTTTATACTATAGTTTTTTTCTTTTAAATACTTATAAAGTTTTTTAAAAGATATTTAATAATATAATAAATACTTCTTACTATATAAAGTTATTTATAATAGCTTATATATAAAGTAAAAATTAAGGTTTATAAAGAATAAGGAAGCTATAACTTTAACTTTAATTATAGCTTTCTTTCTTTTACTTTATTATATTTTAAGCTTTAAAAGATAGAATTTAAAAGAAAAATAGTTTATAGTTTATAATTAATATATAATATTTTTATATTTATTAATTTTTTTAATAAGTTATTTTAATAGTAAAGTAATATAATAAACTTTAAAATAAATCTTTTACTTAATTTAATAAATATTTATTTTTAAGGCTAAAGGTAAAGAAAATAGTTAATTATAAATAAATAAAAATTAAATAAAGTTTTATTTTAAATATATAAAAACTTTATAACTTTAACTTTTATTTATACCCTTTTATCCCCCTTTATATTTACCGTAACTTTATAATATATAAACCTTTTTCCTTTTTAAGTATAAGGTTAAAAGACTTATAATTATATTTTTTTAAAACTAAATTTTATTTAACTATATTCTATTTTTATAATTAAGCTTTATCTCTTTAATCTATATAAATAAAACGTAAACGTTTTTAAAAAAGCGTATTAAATTTATAACTATTTATTCTTTTTTTAGCTTATTATTAATTTTTAATTTATAAGTAATAAATTTATTTCTTTCTTTAAAAGAGATTTTATATATCTTTAAAATAATAATAAATATATCGATTTATTTAAATAAAAAAAGGTTTTTATCTTTATACTTTTTTATTTTAATTAAAAAGCTTTTTATTTAAATAAAGATTTATTTATTATTATTAAAGTTTACTCTTTTAAATATAAGGTTAAAAGACCTATAATTATATATTTTTTAAATTAAAGTTTTATTAATTATATTATATTTCTATAATTAAGCTTTATTTCTTTAATTTATTTAAATAAAAGATAAACCTTTTTAAAAAAGTATATTAAATTTATAACCTTTTATTTTCTTTTTAGCTTATTATTAATTTTTACTTTATAAGTAATAAATTCCTTTATTTCTTTAAAATAAATCTTATATATCTTTAAAATAATAATAAATATATTAATTTATTTAAATAAAAAAGAGTTTTTATCTTTATATTTCTTTACCTTAATAAAAAACACTTTTTATTTAAATAAAGATTTACTTATTATATTTAAAGTTTATTTTTATAGCTATAAAGCTATTAAATCTATATATCTAAATAATCCCTTTTAGGTATAAGGTTAAAAGACCTATAATTATATTTTCTTTTAAGTTAAATTTTATTTAACTATATTATATTTCTATAATTAGGCTTTATCTCTTTAGTTTATTTAAATAAAAGGTAAACCTTTTTTAAAAAGGATATTAAATAATTAATATCCCTATTTCCCTTTAACTTATTTCCCTTTAGCTTATTATAAATCCTTACTTTATAGGTAATAAACTTTTTTATTTCTTTTAAATAGATTTTATATATTTTTAAAATACTAATAAATATATCGATTTATTAAAATAAGAAAAGGTTTTTATTTTTATACTTCTTTACCTTAATAAGAGAATCTTTTACTTAAATAAAGATTTACTTATTATAAATAAAATTTATTTCTATAGCTATTTATAAGCTATTAAATCTATATATTTAGATAATAAAATATAGTAGCTTTATCTAGTTAATTTAAGGGTTTTAAGCGCGTATAAATAGTAGTTTAAGCTTAACTAGCAGTTATCTCGATTTTAATAATATAATAGGCTAAATAATTACTTTTAAGTGGTCTTACGGAATAAGGTTATAGTGGTTGCTTAGTTTTACTAGATAGGTATATATTTAAATAAAGCTAAAACCTATATATATCCTATAAGATAGTTAAAATAATAGCAGCTTTTTAATATCGCTTATTTTAAGCAACTTAAAGGCTTAAGTTATATAGTAATAACACTTTTATATAATGCTTAACGGTATTAAATTAGGTTGCTTATAGCTTATAATAGCTTTAACTTTAATAGCTTATTAAAAGCACCGGTATAAATAAGCGCGGCTTAATGCTATAGCTATTAATATAGAATAGCAGCTTTTAACTATAGATAAGCTTATAAAAGATTAATAAGTTATTATAAAAAATTTTATATAGTAAACCCTATTATATTAATTTAAAAGATATATTATACCTTATTCTTTTTAAATATTTATTATTATTCTAGCTTAATAAGAAAACTTAAATAAATAAAATAGTTAATATATTTAAATAATAAAATATAATAGCTTTATTTAAGTTTTAAGTATATATAAATAGTAGTTTAAGCTTAATTAATAGTTATTTTAGTTTTAGCTAAATAATTACTTTTAAATAGTTTTATAAAAAAGGTTATAATAAATATATATTTAAATAAAGCTAAAATCTTTAAGATAATAGCGGCTTTTTAATATTATTTATTTTAAGTAACTTAAAGGCTTAAGTTATATAATAATAATATTTTTATATAATATTTAACGGTATTAAATTAAGTTGCTTATAGCTTATAATAGCTTATTAAAAATACCGGTATAAATAAATTAAGCGCAGCTTAATATTATAGCTATTAATATAAAATAATAGCTTTTAACTATAAATAAGCTTATAAAAGTAAATTAATTAGTTATTATAAAAAGTTTTATATAGTAAAATGTTTTATATTAATCTTAAAAAATATATTATACCTTATTTTTTTTAAAATACTTATTATTATTATAGCTTAATAAAGAAACTTTAATAAATGAAATAATTAATAATTAAAGTTTATTTTTATAACTATTTATAATAAAGCTATTAAATTTATATATTTAAATAATAAAAGAAATTATTAAGCTTTTATTAAATAATTTATTAAGCTTTACTTTATAATATAACTAATAATTATAAGTTTAAATCTTTAAAATATACTTTAAAATATAATTATATAAAAGATTAAATATTATTCTCGCTATATAAAAGATTAGGCTTTAATATTTTCTATTATCTTATAATTCTATATAGCTAATAATATCTATATTTAGCTACCTATTATAAAAGAATTAGTTAAGCTAAAAGTTAAGAAAAGTTTAATAAAGAAGTTAAAATTAGCTTTTCTAATATATTTAATTATTTATAGAAAAAAGATTATATTATATTAATAAGTATAATATATTATTAATTAAATATTATTAGGCTTTAAAGAGGGTATAACTTTCCTTTTATAAATAAAAGAAAAAGTAATATTAATAAAAATTAAATATATAGCCTTTATATTTACTATTATATAAGGCTATTAAATGTTTTATTAATATATTATAATGCTTTAAATAATAAAATATAATAGCTTTATTTAAGTTTTAAGTGTATATAAGTATTAATTTAAGCTTAATTAATAGTTATTTTAGTTTTAATTAAATAATTACTTTTAAATAATCTTATAAAATAATATTATATCGCTTAATTTTATTAAATAAATATATATTTAAGTAGAGCTAAAACCTTTAAAGTAATAACGGCTTTTTAATATTATTTATTTTAAATAACTTATATTTATATTTAAGCCTTTCTAGATATAAGGTTAAAAGACCTATAATTATATATTTTTAAACTAAACTTTATTTAATTATATTACGTTTTAATAATTAAGCTTTATTTTTTTAATTTATTTAAATAAAAGATAAACCTTTTTAAAAAAGCGTATTAAATAAGTAACCTCTCTTTTTCTATTCGGCTTATTATTTATCCTTACTTTATAAGCGATAAACTTATTTATTTTTTTTAAAATAAACCTTATATATCTTTAAGGTAATAATAAATATATTAATTTATTTAAATAAAGAAGGGTTTTTATTTTTACACTTTTTCGCTTTAATAAAACAACTTTTTATCTAAATAAAGATTTACTTATTATAAATAAAGTTTATTTATATAGCTATTTATAAGCTATTAAATCTATATATCTAGATACTATATTTAATAATAAAATATAATAGCTTTACTTAAGTTTTAAGCGTATATAAATGTTAGTTTAAGCTTAATTAATAGTTATTTTAGTTTTAGCTAAATAATTACTTTTAAATAGTTTTATAGAAAAGGTTATAATAGGTATATATTTAAATAAAGCTAAAACCTATATATATCTTATAAGATTAAAGTAATAACGGCTTTTTAATATCGTTTATTTCGAGTAACTTATATTTATATATAGAAAGCTTAAGTTATATAGCGATAACACTTTTATATAATGCTTAATAGCGTTAAATAAAGTTACTTATAGCTTATAATCGCTTTAACCTTAATAGGCTAATAGCTTATTAAAAGTATTAGCGTAAATAAAAGATTAGGTGTAGCTTAACGCTATAGTTATTAGCGTAAAATAGCGGCTTTTAATTATAAATAGGCTTATAAAAGATTAATAAGTTATTATAAAAAGTCTTATATAATAAAACTTATTATATTAATCTTAAAAGATATATTATACTTTATTATTTTTAAATACTTATTATTATTCCAGCTTAATAAAGAAACTTAAATAAATAAAATAGTTAATATTTATATTTAAGTTATATAGCGATAGTACTTTTAAATATTAGTAATAATTAATAATATTAAATTAGCTTGCGGCCTATAATAACTTTAACTTTAAAAGCATTAATATAAATAGGCGCGGCTTAACGTTATAGCTATTAGCGTAAAATAGCGGCTTTTAACTATAGATAAGCCTATAAAAAATTAATAAATTATTATAAAAAATCTTATATAGAGAAATTTACTATATTAATTTTAAAAGATATATTATACTTTAATTTTTTTAAATACTTATTATTATTTTAACTTAATAGAAAAACTTAAAAAAATAGAATAGTTAATATAATTCTCTTTTAACGTTTTATATAGTGGTATTTTCTTTATTATTTTAAAGTTACGCTTTTATAATGAAAAACACGTTTAAAAAGTTATATATTTATATATTAATTTATATATTAATTTATTATAACTTTAAAAATAGTTTTTAAAACGTTTTTTATAATATAAATTAATAGTTTTTATTATATTATAAAAAGTGTAGCTTTACTATATAGATTTAATTAACCTCTTTTAAGTATAAGATTAAAAGATTTATACTTATATTTTTAAAATTAAATTCTATTTAACTATATTATAGTTTTATAACTAAGCTTTATCTCTTTAATTTATTTAAATAAAAAGTAAACCTTTTTAAAAAAGTGTATTAAATTTATAATCTTTTATTCTTTTTTTAGCTTATTATTAATCTTTACTTTATAGGTAATAAATTCCTTTTTTTTTAAGATAGATTTTATATATCTTTAAAGTAATAATAAATATATTAATTTACTTAAATAAAGAAAGGTTTTTATTTTTATACCCTTTTACTTTAATAAAAAAACTTTTTATTTAAATAAAGAATTTACTTATTATAATTAAAATCTATTTCTATAACTATTTATAGCAAAGCTATTAAATTTATATATTTAAAACTATATTTAATAATAAAATATAATAGCTTTATTTAAATTTTAAGTATATATAAGTATTAGTTTAAGCTTAATTAATAGTTATTTTAGTTTTAGCAGCATAATAAGCTAAATAATTACTTTTAAATAATCTTATAAAATAAGGTTTTAATAAGTATATATTTAAATAAAGCTAAAACCTTAATTAAAATAATAACGGCTTTTTAATATTACTTATTTTAAATACTTTAAAGGCTTAAATTATATAATAATAACACTTTTATATATTAGTAATATTTAATAGCGTTAGATTAACTTATAGCTTATAAAAGCTTTAACCTTAATAAGTTAATAGCTTATTAATAGCATTAATATAAATAAACTAGATATAGCTTAATATTATAACTATTAATATAGAATAGTAGCTTTTAATTATAAATAAGCTTATAGAAAATTAATAAGTTATTATAAAAAGTTTTATATAGTAAAACCTATTATATTAATCTTAAAAGATATATTATACTTTATCCTTTTTTAATATTTATTATTATTTTAGCTTAATAGGGAAACTTAAAAAAATAGTTAATAAATTTAATTAAAAAGTTCCGCTTTTAAAAAAAGCTTTAAAAGGGTATTTAAACGTTTAAAATAAGTTATAGTAGAGTTTAATAGCTTAATTACACTTTAATATATTGTTTAATCTTTTTAATTATCGCGCTTTTAGCACTTTTTAATATTAATAAGTGTAGAGTAACTATTTATTACACTTAAATTAATTTATTTTTATTAAAATAGAAATGAAATTAATTATATTTATTCTATTAAGAAATAAAATAAATTTATTTAATTTAATTAAACCGTTTAATAAATATAATAGAATTAACTTATGTGGAAATAAAGGTGGGGAGGAAAAAGTAAAGAAATAAATATTTATTTCTTTTTTTTTTCCTTATCTTATTAAAGATTAAATAAGAGATTAAATAGCTAATCCTAATTAGGTAGCTAATCTTAATTAAATATAAGATAAAATAACTAGCTTTAATTATATAAATAATTTTTTTATTTAAGGCTTTACCTTAAACCCCTTTTTACGCTTTTTAAATAGGAAAGCTATAAAATTTAATTATATTCCAACTTAATTATATTAAAAGCTTATTAATTTAATTCCATTTAACTAAAAGCTGGAAATTTTCCATTTAATCACACTAACGGGTTTAGTGGATGTAATGTAAAGGATGGCCACTCTGAATGAGTGTATAGCAAATGTACTGCTACACGGCCTGCAGGGTCCCCGGACACAGTGCGAGGAGATCTGCATCTTCGATACTGCGACCATACTCCCACACTGGTTCCGTGTAAGGGTAGTCTCATTTTGAGCTTGCACGGCATGAGTGGCTGGCCTTTGAAAGCCGCACCAACACCTAGCTGAGCGCCAGCGGTAGCCTGATCCTCCTGTCAGCGTCCCTAGGTACTTAAGTAGCTATTTATCAGCTGCACCACCTCCCTCGCTTCTTGGCTTTTCAACCTCAAGGCTCCGCCTGCGAGACACATCACGCTCACGCGTTACCATTCACCTCAGCTCCGCAAGAAGTCTCATCTGCTATCGCCCATTGGACCCATCACCAAGAATCTTCGGCAAATATCAAAGCATCACCACCATCCCATTATCATGGCTTCCAACCTGTTCTTCGATCCTCTGGTCGCCCTTCGCGCCGCCCCTCTCGTCTCCACTACATGCACGCTCCTGTTCGCCTACGAGCAGCACTTCTTTCTATCACTCTTCAATCGGCCTCAGACCCGCTCGGAGACGAAGCGCTTCCTCCCAGCCTACTTCACCATGTTTTTTGCTGAGGGCGTCGTGCAAGTTTTCGGCTTCATCGGCGTCACAGCCGTGACGTCGCTCGCAAATCTGTACTTGCACAAGCGCGGGCCCATTCCACTGGCCGAGCAAGGCGCGTATTGGTGGTATGCTACCGCGGCAGGTTTGGCTGTGAGCCACCTGTTGTATACCCCCTTGGTCGCCCCGCCGGTTTACGCTATCCGGGGCGACAAGCCACTGAAACAGGGTGAAGACGTCAATAAAAAGCTGGATGACTGGCTTTGGGCCAACTGTTTAAGGATGCTGACTACGGATCTGGGGGCGTGGTTGGCTGCAGCACTGGCCGTCGGCAGAGCCTTGAGTGCCTGAATCCTCGTGGAAAGCTAATATCCCGTGACAGTAAGCTGGGCTTTGAGGACGCTTGACGACTACAACGGAGGAGAAACAGGGGCACACCAACTGACGCAGCAAGGCTTGCGAGATTCATTGCACCTAGGTACTATCTGCCACCCGCCCGGGCGAGTTGGCGGAACACATCTGTCAGCCGAGCACTCGTCCCGCACAAACGCTACTGCATAGCACCTATAGTTTTGGCACCAGCGCAGGTTCAAATAGATTGAATGGGGTATCCTGTGGGTTTGAAAAGCATATACAGATAGCTATTATGGGTTTCAAGACAGATGGTCTTAGGACGTTACTACTATGCGGCATTGGGGGCAGTTTATGTAATTAAAACCTTACCTGTTGATTTGCACCTCAGCGCACCTTCACTGTAACCATTGATGTCCAGCAAACTAGATGATTCGAGTATGTGTGGCTGAGCTTTCTGCATATACTCACATGCAAGCTGTCAACATAGTGAATGGTATGTCGGATGTAAGCTGTGATGCTTAAGTACCTAAGCGTTGACTTTAAACAGTCGCTTGAATGAAAATACTGGTATATAGAAAGCAGCATTCGCCAAAAAGGTCAATGAAGCAATTTGATGGACGGTAGAATCGTCGGATGCATTCTGTTGCCCCAATGTGACAGAAGCCCCAGACACCATAAGCAGTATCAACGCCATCTATCATCGCGCAGATGAAGCCATACGCTCACACAGTCATGTTAGCCGTATGCCTCGCTTTAATTTCAATATTATAAATCTAAGAATAAAATTATGAAAACAGAGATTCGCAGCTTTAAATTTGGAGGGCGTACTATCTATATATAATATTAATTTAATTATATAATAAGGGTCCTTATCGCCCTATAATTTCCTTATATATTAATCTATAATATTTTTACTTATTTAATTTATATATATTATAGTTTTCCCTCCTAAGTATAAGGTTAAAAGACCTATAATTATATTTTTTTTTAAATTAAATTTTATTTAACTATATTATATTTCTATAACTAAGCTTTATCTATTTAAATAAAAGGTAAACCTTTTTAAAAAAGCGTAATAAATAATTAACCTCCCCTTTTCTATTTAACTTATTATTTATCCTTACTTTATAAACGATAAACTTATTTATTTCTTTAAAATAGACCTTATATATCTTTAAAGTAATAATAAATATATCGATTTACTTAAATAAGAAAGGGTTTTTTTTTTATACTTTTTTACTTTAATAAAAAAACCTTTTACTTAAGTAAAAATTTACTTATTATAAATAAAATCTATTTCTATAGCTATTTATAATAAAGCTATTAAATCTATATATCTAGATACTATGCTTAGTAATAAAATATAGTAGCTTTACCTAGGTTTTAAGCGTATATAAGTGTTAATTTAAGCTTAACTAGTAGTTATCTTAGTTTCGGCTAAATAATTACTTTTAAGTAATCTTATAATATAGCAGAAAAGGTTATAATAAGTATATATTTAAGCAGAGCTAAAACCTATATATATTTTATAAGAGTATAATATTTAGCAACGCTTAAATACTTAATATATTAATTAGCAGCTAATTTTATATAGTAGTTAGGGCAATAGCGGCTTTTTAATATCGCTTATTTTAAATAACTTATATTTAAAGGCCTAAGTTATATAGCAATAGCACTTTTATATAATGCTTAATAGCATTAAACTAAGTTACTTATAGCCTATAATAGCTTTAACCTTAATAATACCGGCTCCTCCCTATTTATTATAATAGTATATATATAACTATAAGCTAATAGTGGAATTAAAGCTTATTAAAAGCACCGGTATAAATAGGCGCAGCTTAATATTACGGCTATTAGCGCAGAATAGCGGCTTTTAACTATAAATAAGCTTATAAAAGTAGATTAATAAGTTATTATAAAAGGTTTTATATAATAAAACCTACTATATTAATTTAAAAGATATATTATACCTTATTTTTCTTAAATACTTATTATTATTCTAGCTTAATAAAAAAACTTAAATAAATAAAATAATCGATATATTATAATCTTATTTTAACCTTTTTTATTATTATTATTATTAATAATAATATTTTTAGCCGTTAAATTTACTTATAATAATAATAATTAATTAATAATTTTTCTTATTATTATATATTACTTTTTAATAGCTAATTTTTTATTTAAAGATAAAGCAATTAATAATATTATTATAAAAAGTTATTACTTTTAAACTTATTAATTTAATTACTTTATAAGCTATTATATAAGCCGCTAATTATAATAAATAGCTAATTATTAAGTATTATTATTATAAGTATCCTTATTATTTAAATTTTTAAAAGTTTTATTATTTTATTTAAAAGCTAAATTAACTATAAAAGCGTTAAGCTAAATATTAATGTAAGGCTACATTATAGCCCTTTATTAATAAGCTTATTTTATTTACTTATTGCTCGCTATAAATAAGCACGCTATAAGCTATAGCGTAATTAATAAAAGCTTAATTTCTATAGCTAATGCTTAAATTAAAATTAATAAATTTTACTATTAATTTATATTTTTAAGCTATTATAGCGTAAATATTATTTTATTAACTCTTTATATAAAAGCTATAATTATTTTTATCTCTTTAAAGTATAAGGTTAAGAGACTTATAATTATATTTTTTTAAATTAAGTTTTATTTAACTATATTACGTTTTTATAATTAGGTTTTATTTCTTTAATTTATTTAAATAAAAGGTAAACCTTTTTAAATAAATATATTAGGTTTATAACCTTTAATCCTTTTCTTAGCTTATTATTAATTCTTACTTTATAAGTAATAAATTTCTTTATTGTTTAAAAAATAAAATTTATATATCTTTAAAGTAATAATAAATATATTAATTTATTTAAATAAGAAAAGGCTTTTATCTTTATACTTTTTTACTTTAATAAGAAAACTTTTTACTTATATAAAGATTTATTTATTATAATTAAAATCTATTTTTATAGCTATTTATAATTAAGCTATTATATTTATATATTTAAATAATAAAATATAATAGCTTTATTTAAATATTAAATATATATAAGTGCTAATTTAAGCTTAACTAGTAATTATTTTAACTTTAATAATATAATAAGCTAAATAATTACTTTTAAATAATTTTATAAAATAAAGTTTTAATAAGTATATATTTAAATAAAGCTAAAATCTTAATTAAAGTAATAGCAGCTTTTTAATATTATTTATTTTAAATAATTTAAAGGCTTAAGTTATATAGTAATAAGACTTTTATATATTAATAATATTTAATAGCGTTAGATTAACTTATAATAACTTTAACCTTAATAGGTTAATAACTTATTAATAGTATCGGTATAAATAAATTAAACGCGGCCTAATATTATAATTATTAATATAAAATAATAGGTTTAATTATAAATAAGCTTTTAAATATAAATAAGCTTATAAAAGATTAATAAGTTATTATAAAAAGTTTTATATAATAAAACTTATTATATTAATCTTAAAAGATATATTATACCTTATTCTTTTTAAATATTTATTATTATTTTAGCTTAATAAGGAAACTTAAAAAGATAGTTAATAATAACCTTTATTTTATTCTTTACCTTATTATTTAAATTTATAATAACTAAACTTATTTATTTATTTATTATAGCTTTTATATTAACTATTTTATTTATTTAAGTTCCCCTATTAAGCTAAAATAATAATAAGTATTTAAAAAGAATAAAGTATAATATATCTTTTAAGATTAATATAATAAGTTTTATTATATAAAACCTTTTATAATAACTTATTAATTTACTTTTATAAGCCTTTTTATAATTAAAAGCTGCTATTTTACGCTAATAGCTATAATATTAAGCCGTACCTATTTATATTAATACTTTTAATAAGCTATTAGCTTATTAAGGTTAAAGCTATTATAGGTTATAAGTAACTTAATTTAATGCTATTAAGCATTATATAAAAGTGCTATTACTATATAACTTAAGCTATATATAAATATAAGTTATTTAAAATAAGCGATATTAAAAAGCCGCTATTACTTTAACTATCTTATAAGATATATATAGATTTTAGCTTTATTTTATAAATATATATTTATTTAGTAAATTTAAGCGACTATTATAACCTTTTCCGCTATATTATAAGATTACTTAAAAGTAATTATTTAGCTTACTATATTACTGAAACTAAGATAACTATTAATTAAGCTTAAACTACTACTTATATATGTTTAAAACTTAGGTAAAGCTATTATATTCTATTGCTAAGTATTTAAATATATAGATTTAATAGCTTTATAGCTATAAAAATAAATTTTAAATATAATAAGTAAATCTTTACTTAAATAAAAAGTTTTCTTATTAGGGTAAAGAAATATAAAGATAAAAACCTTTTCTTATTTAAGTAAATTAATATATTTATTATTATTTTAAAAATATATAAGATTTATTTTAAAGAAATAAAGAAATTTATTACTTATAAAGTAAAAATTAATAATAAGCTAAAAAAAAGAATAAAAGGTTATAAGTTTAATATATTTCTTTAAGAAAGTTTACCTTTTATTTAAATAGATTAAAGAGATAAAGTTTAAGTATAGAAATATAATATAGTTAAATAAAATTAAATTTAAAAAATATATAATTATAAGTTCTTTTAACCTTATATTTAAAAGAGATAGCTTTTATATAGCTTATAAATATATTATCTTTATTTATTATAAATATAGCTATTCTTTAAGATTTACTCTTTATAATAATAACTATTTTTAATAAAAGTATTATAAAAAGTAACTTATTAATTAAAAGGTTATAATTAAAGTAAAAGGCTTTATAAATATTACTTTTTTAAAAATAAAAATTAACTTTATTTTTATTAGCTATATAGCTTATATAAATTAATTTATATTATATAAAAATAAAATAATTATATTTTAAAGCTATATAGTTCCTTATAATATTTTACCCTTTAATATATATAATATTTACTATTTAACCTTTATAAAAAGGTTAAAAGCTACCTTTAAAACTTAAAGAAAAAGCTTTTTTAACTATTTCTATTTATTTAACTCTTTAAGTAACGCTATCTTTTAATAAGCCTTTTTAAAATAAGAATTATAAGTTATATTTTTAAAAAGCTTATAAATAGCTTTAATAAACTATAAAATATTACTTAATTTATAGCTTAAATATATTTTAACCTTTTAATATATATACTTTATAAAGAATATTATATATAAGTTAAAGTTAAAGGTTTTATAAGTTTTATATATAATATATTTCCCTTTTAAGTATAAGGTTAAAAAACTTATAATTAAATTCTTTTTAATTAAATTTTATTTAACTATATTACGTTTTTATAATTAAGCTTTATTTTTTTAATTTATTTAAATAAAAGATAAACTTTTTTAAAAAAGTATATTAAATAATTAATTTTTATTTTTCTCTTTACCTTATTTCTCTTTTTTAAAATATTAATCCTTACTTTATAAATAAAAATAATTCTTTTTAAAATAAATTTTATATATCTTTAAAGTAATAATAAATATATTAATTTATTTAAATAAAGAAGGGTTTTTATTTTTTTATTTTTTTATTTTAATATAAAAAATATTTTATTTAAATAAAGATTTATTTATTATAAATTAAGTTTATTTCTATAGCTATTTATAATAAAGATATTAAATCTATATATTTAGATAATAAAATATAATAGCTTTACTTATCTTTTTTAACTATAGCTATAAAATTATATAATAAAGTTTTAAGCGCGTATAAGTGGTGGTTTAAGCTTAATTATTATTTCGATTTTATATAGCAGGTTAAATAATTACTTTTAAGTGGTTTTATAAAATAAAATTATAATAAATATATATTTAAGCAGAGCTAAAACCTTAATTAAAGCAATAGCGGCTTTTTAATATCGTTTATTTTAAGTAACTTATATTTGAAAGCTTAAGTTATATAGTAATAATATATTTATATAATACTTAATAGTATTAAACTAGCTTATAGCCTATAATAGCTTTAACCTTAATAATACTAGCTTCTCTTTATCTATTATAATGGTATATATATAACTATAAGCTAATAATAAAATTAAAGCTTATTAAAAGCATTAATATAAATAGGCGCAGCTTAATACTATAGCTATTAGCGTAAAATAATAGCTTTAAACTATAAATAAGCTTATAAAAGTAAATTAATAAATTATTATAAAAAGTTTTATATAATAAAACTTATTATATTAATCTTAAAAGATATATTATACTTTATCTTTTTTAAATATTTATTATTATTTTAGCTTAATAAAGAAATTAAAAAAAATAGTTAATATCGATTATTATATTTTTTAAAGTTTCTTTATTAAGGTATAATATATCTTTTAAAGTTAATATAATAAGTTTTATTATATAAAACTTTTTTTAACATTATAATATATTAATAAAGCATTAGATAGCCTTATATAATAATAAATATAAAGGCTATAAATTTAATTTCTATTAATACCACTTTTTTTTCTATTTATAAAAGAGAAGTTATACTTTTTTTAAAGCTTAATAGCATTTATTATACTTATTAATATAGCGGGTTTTTTTTTTATAAATAATTAAATATATTAAAGAAGTTAATTTTAATTTCTTTATTAAGTTTTTCTTAACCTTTAGCTTAGCTAGTTTTTCCTTAATAGATAGCTAAATATAAGTATTATTAGCTATATAGAAATATAAAGTAATAGAAAGCATTAAAGCTTAATCTTTTATATAGCGAGAATAGTATTTAATCCCTTATAAAATTATACTTTAAGGTATATTTTAAAGATTTAAACTTATAATTATTAGTTATATTAAAAAGTATATCTTAATAAACTATTTAATAAAGGCTTAATAATCTATATAAAACTTTTTATAATAACTTATTAATCTTTTATAAGCTTATTTATATTAAATGCTATTATTTTATATTAATAGCTATAGTATTAAGCTGCGCCTAGTTTATTTATATTAATGTTAAAGCCGAGAATAATGTTTTATTATTAGGTTTAAAAAGCTTTATCTCTCAATTAAACGAAAAATAAAATATAGCTATAATAAGCTATAAAATAAAATAAAACGTTATATCTTAAGAGTGTTTAAAAGGATAAAGGGGAGATAATAGTTTTTACTATAAAATAAGGGTAAAGGTGTTTATTTAAGCTATTAATACCTTAAGTAATTATAGCGTATACTATTAACCTTTAAAATAGTGCTATTAAAGTTAAAGTTATTATAAGCTATAAGTAACTTAGTTTTACGCTATTAAGTATTATTAATATATAAAAGTATTATTATTATATAACTTAAATATAAGTTATTTAAAATAAGCGATATTAAAAAGCTATTATTACTTTAGCTATTTTATAAAATATATATAGATTTTAGCTTTACTTTATAAATATATATTTATTTATTATAACCTTATATTATAAAACTATTTAAAAGTAATTATTTAACTAAAATTAAAATAATAGTTAAGCTTAAACTAGCACTTATATACGCTTAAAACTTAATTAAATAAAGCTACTATATTTTATTATTTAAATATATAAATCTAATAGCTTATAGGTAGCTATAAAAGTAAACTTTACTTATATTAAATAAATCTTTATTTAAGTAAAAAGTTTTTTTATTAAAATAAAAAAGTATAAAGATAAAACCCCTTTTTATTTAAATAAAATAATATATTTATTATTATCTTAAAGATATATAAAGTTTATTTTAAAGAAATAAAAAAGTTTATTATTTATAAAGAAAAGATTAATAATAAGTTAAGAAAAGAATATAAGGTTATAAGTTTAATACGCTTTTTTTAAAAAAAGCTTTACTTTTTATTTAAATACATTAAAGAGATAAAGACTAATTATAAAAATATAATATAGTTAAATAAACTTTAATTTAAAAAGAATATAATTATAAGTTTTTTAACCTTATACCTAAAAGAGAAAAAAAGCTTTTATATAATATTTCTTTAAAATAATCTTTTAAGCTTATTATTATATTTAATCTATTTTATTATAATTATTTCGCTATAGTTATCTCGTTATAATAAGCTATTTTAATATAGTAAGCTATTCTTTTATAATAAGTTATTTTACTATAATGAAATTATAAATAAAGTATTAAGTAAAAATATTATATTAAAGGTGGTAAAAGGTTATTAAATATTAAAAATAGCTTTAAAACTTTTTTATTTTTAAGATATAATTTAAGTAAAACATTTATAATTATTATAAGTGTTAAAGTTATTTATAAGGTTAAACGATTTAAAGTGTAAGAGGTATATAACTTAATCTTTATTATAAATATTAAAGAACTTATATTTATATAAACTATTATTTTCGTTATTTATTTACCTTTAAATTTTAAAATTATAAGCTTAATTATAAGCGAGTAAAGAGATTATAGATTTATAGATTTATATATAAAATTATTTAAAAATAAAGTCTTTTAAGTAAAATCTTTACTAGTTTATTATATAACTTTTATATTTAAAATCGCTTAACTTTAAAGAGAGATTTAATTTTTAAGGAATCCCTAACTTTTAGTGCTACACTTAACTTTTAATAATTGCTCTTATTTCAGAATATAGTACTTTAGGCTAGCAGGCGGTCTATATTAAAACTTAACTACCTCTTTAACTCTCTATTAAAATGTTAATAAATCGTTAGCTCTTACTTATATATTTATCTTAACCTATAAAGCGTGTGCTAATATATTTTTTTTATAGATTTATCCAGAATTAGGTGTAGTTCCTATAAGTATATTTTTTTTATTAATTAAATTTGATGCGTGGTGGTTATGGCGGGTTAAATATACTGGTGTGTTTAAGGGTGTGGAGGTTAGTCGGGTTTTAGTGCAGACCGCCTAGCCAGTTAATCCGCCCGGTTCCGGGTGCATTTTTCTTTAGTGGCTTACCTATCGGAAAATGTACCTAAAACTTGCTCACAGCTCTTAGTATTGTAATGTCCCTAAATTGCCGGAGACTGGCCATGGGTGGCATTAAACTAGCCGTCTTTTCGCCCAGTCTATATATATCCTAACGTATCAGATTGCAATGCGGCTTCCTGATTTATTTCGATCAATAATATAATTTTTCTGCTAGAGTAAAGCTAGAGAGAAATGGCAACTAGGGGTCTCAGGGGGACCTTTCCACCTGGGAATTGAGGTGTACATACTTAGGCAGGGCAAGGAAATCAGCGCTGCTTACCGATATCAAATTCAGCTCTGATATGATCATTGAGAGAGGCAGAAGTGAATTATCACAACTGCTTTACTTTTATTATCCAGCTTCTATGACTGTTTGGAGACTATACTGGCAACTCAAACATGCCACATGCTTAGTGTAGTTATCAAGAGGTTTAGATCCTCGGTCAGAAGGGGCCGGTAACTCTGACGTAGACGCCAGGAACGTAAAATGGTCGATGTCATCCGAATTCACTTCATTGTTACAACTCAACCCTTGACCGTGGAAAGGCTTCCAATTGACACAGAAACTTCAAGACAAGTTCGAAAATGCCACCCAAGAAAACATCAGACAAATTAAAGGAGGCCGCCCGCGATGACGGAATGTAAGTGCACACCCTTCTTCAATGCCATACGATGGCTCTTTGCTGAAAAGGCACGAAGCCTCAACCCATCCGGCGCAGCCATCGGCGGCTTCGCAGCAGCTTACCTCGTAGGCATCCCGATCACCTCCAGCATCACCAAGGCAGACGGTGTGCTCCAAGGCCTCATCCAGGGGGTCCTCAAGGCCTTCCCAGGCGGCGTCGCCCCGGGCCGCACCATCCCGGCCCTGACGGCGCTGTACGTGTTCGTGACCTTCGGGGCAACGGGTGCGCTGTCGGCCGCGGGCCAGGCCATGGCCCGCCGCGAAGGGCTGGACAACAGCACGCCCCGGAAGCACGTCCACGCCCTGAACGGCCTGCCGCTGCGCCTGCGGTCGGCGCACTACGGCCTGCTGGAAAACTTTGCCGGGTACGCCGTTGCGGCGTCCCTGGCGCAGAGCCTGGCGCCTGCTGACCCGCAGATCGGGAACCTGCTCGGGTTGCACGTCCTGCTGAAGACGGTCGTGTACTATATTACTTACCTGGCCGACGTCGCGCCGCCAAGGACGCTGAGCCATGTGCTGGCGACGAGCGCGGTGATCAACGTCTGCTGGAGGCTGGCAAGCGGTGCTTAACTAGCGTGGCTTTGAGGGCTCGGGATAATCTACGGACGGTGGAGCAAGCTAGAGGACATCAAGAATCTTGCTTAGTGAGCATCTCGAGGCGTCTCACTGACTTGATGCTTATTCGTTTCCGAAATGAGAAATGAATAGAAATGAATAGAAAAAAGTATATATCTGTGGTCAGCTTCAGGAAGCCGAATCTGGTCTTGATATCCCTGCGTTCCCTGAATAAGTACCTGTTGAAGATTAATCTCCACCAGGGTGGTCGCCAGCCGACAGAATGCTGTCTTGCATAAATGGGCATCACCGGCAATAGTATGCATCATTCTAGAGGCCCTTGAAATGAATTTGGCTGGAACAGTCTCAGATGGACCCGTCTTGAACCCACACTGGTGATCAACTGAATGAGAATACTTGAGTAATCGGGTCATGAGGTAGCAAAGAGATGAAGTCGATTTCAAGAGGCAGAAGAACATGATGATGCGAAGGGGGTTCGGAAATGGGCAACGAACCTTTAGTATCTAGCTATACTGCAATGCGGGACCAGCAACTTTCGGGGTCTGAAGAGTGAGTGGTTCTCCCATGCCATTCGTGGTCCAATATGTCATGCATGATCAGCAGTCTGTTTGCGAGTGGGTAGAAAATATGAATTAGAGACTTGATTACAAAATCGCTTTTTGTCACAAGCGAAAGCGAGCCCAACACCATCTCCAAAGACAGGATCATTGACAGACACAATTGTGGTCTCTAGCGGAGTTATCGATGCTTCCCAGCAGGTGCGTGATTCCATTCAACAAAGCAGCTTGTGATCCGTGGTTGTCTCCTGGTGCAACGGCTCGCAGATCCATCCCAGCACAGAAAACCCTCCCGCTCGCCGTGACGACGATCTGAGATACAACCTCTTCTTGTTCGTGGAAGGCCTCATGTTTTCTCTTGATCTTTTGCGGGGGAAAGATGTTGCTTTGCTGATAATTGCCCAGGACGGTCTTGCCGCTTGCCCTCTTCTCTGGGACCAGCAACTTGTCTGATTCGCGTAGCAAGGACCAACCAGCCTCATCTGTGTCAGCCTTGCGTTCCAATGGCTGAGATCTCGCTTTTCTTGTGGACAAAGCCAGACCGGCACGGCTTTGGTTCTCTTGTCCCAACTCATCCGAGATCCACACACCCACATCAGCGAGCTTTTCCAGGTCAACACCGGTGCGCACGCCTGCATTTTCGAACATATATACAACGTCCTCGGTGGCAGCATTGCCTCGTGCACCGGGTGCAAAAGGACAGCCGCCCAGGCCCGCGACACTGCTGTCAAATGTCGTTATGCCGCATTTGAACGCCTCCCAAATATTTGCCAAGGCTTGTCCATATGTATCGTGGAAATGGCCGGCCAGCTTGTTCACTGTGATTCCCTGGCTTCCGAGATACTCGATCAACTCACGCACCTGTGGCGCGGTTCCAACACCCAGAGTATCGCCCAGGCTGACTTCGTAGCATCCCATATCGAATAAGGCCTTCACGACGCGGGAGACGGAATCCATTGGAGTAGCCCCATCGTATGGGTCAGCAAAAATACAAGACACATACCTAGATCGTGGTGATGGTCAGACCACTTGGAATAGAAAAAGCAATGCTCTCAATCTCTTGTATTAGGAAGAAGGGGGGGGGGGTTGTCGTCACTTGCCCACGAACCGCCAATCCCTCCTCGAGGGCCTTTGACGCCGTGTCCATAGCTCTTCGAAGGCCATCCTCTACTGAGCAACGTATATTGACACGGCTAAATCCCTCAGTAGCGCTCACGAAGACTGCCACCTCCTTGACCCCATTCTCGATCGCGACTTCCAAGCCCCTTGTGTTGGCAACCAGACAAGATAGACGAGGGCCAGAATTCCCGCGCTGGAGGGCCTGTACCGAGCTCGATGAAAGGACCTGGCGGCAATCGGCGAGTTGTGGGACGGCCCGTGGAGATACGATTGATGTTGTCTCGACGTTTTTGAGACCAGCATCTGTCAGCCTTGTTATCAAGTCCAGCTTGGTTCTCGTTGGGATGGTTCGTTTGATGTTCTGAAGGCCGTCCCTTGGCCCGACTTCGACTATGCGAATAGCTGCCATGTTCCAAGGTTGTATGCATTCAGCTTCATATCGCCAAAGACATCGTGTTGCTTGCTGTATTGGCTTCACGTTTGCATTTGAACTCAGATATTAGTGTACTTGGATGGTGGGATTACATCATCGGCTAAACGACCTCGGGAATCAGCTTGAGCGAGAGGACTGAGCTTTGCGTGTGGCGGTCTCGTGTTTGTATGTCCGGGCCGCTCGAGCGGCCGGACACCGAAGTCCGCGACCACCGAAGACGCAAACGGTCTTTCGCTCAGACTCGGGAATTGAGACTAAGCTGAAATAAAACTTGAAGCCGAACTTGACAAGCCCCTCGAACATAACACCGAAGGAGCCTACCAAATTGACCGGCTAATCGTGATCTATGGAAGTCATGTGCGAGCCTCAATAGTATTATAGCATCAAATACATCGAATTTATGAAACTTTCAAAATCTAGTCTATCGAGACTAAGGACAGATCTCGCGACAATCCATCCATTCAGAGTTGTGTGCATCCCGGTGCTCACTCAGAGCTTCGCTCGGACTCCACGACTCTTCACCAACTCATTGCCTTTAGCGCGTATCAAATGCTTCTGGTACTTGCCACTGCCTGTCTTGGGCAGTTCCTCTCCAACGTCCGATTCTCCGAGCCAGAAGATGTGACCAGGAGCCTTGGAGCGATCCATTACTGCCGTGACCCAGTCTCGGATCTCCTGGTCAGCCGGCCGCTTTCCTCCAGAACTTCCCAGGAAGCAGGAAACCACCTCTCCGTACAGAGCATCATCAAGCCCTATCACGCAGCATTCGGTGACACTAGGGTGCTCGAGCAGACGGTCCTCAATCTCGACAGGGGAGATGTTCTCACCCCCTACACGACGTTTCAAGCCCACGGTCAGCGAATATTTCAGAGGATTCAACCGGAGAGAAAGAGGACCTGCCTCGAATGATAATGTCCTTGATCCGCCCAGTGATGCGCATATATCCGGCTTCGTCAAGAAAGCCTTCATCACCAGTATGCATCCACACAACCCCAGCCGCGTCTGGCCTCATAACCTGCGCCGTTTGGGCTTTGTCATTCCAGTAGCATGGCTGCAGCGCAAACCCGCTTGTACAGACCTCACCCCGCGTCCCACGTGGTACGATGTTGCCCTCGCCATCCACAACCTTTGCGGCCACGTGTGGTAACACTTGCCCTACAGTGCCGAAAATCTTATTGCGGCTGTCCTCAATCGAGGTGATAAAGGTCACTGGGCCGGTCTCAGTCATGCCGTACGCGACGAGCATGCCGAAGATACCCATCTCCTGCCCCAGCCGATGGATCAGGACCGGGGAAACCGGGGAGCCCGCAACCAACCCGGTGCGTACCGTATCGACACGCCGAGGTGTCTTGCGTAGTGCCTCGAGGATAGACAATAACATCAGCGGCACGCCGAGCAGTGCCGTAGCCTTCTCCTAAACCAGGGCTTCGACAGCCGCATCTGGGTCAAATGTCTGAGATGGAAACACAACCTTACTACCGAAGCAAAATTATAGGAACCCTATGGAAAAGGCAAGATTAGGTTGTCTTCTAGAGAAATAGCTAGGCTACGCCCGCTTTAATCTCCGCCTATAAATAGCCCTATAAGCGGTCTAGAAACGTCTATTTAAATAGTAAAATTCCTAAATAAATTACTATATACCCCCCTAGATCGCCTATAGGGCTAAAAACTATATAGGAAAAGTTACCTTAAAAGTAACTTAAACTTATATCTCTTAAATTACTGTTTAATTATATATTTACTTTATATCGTTATATTATTCCGCTATAAAAGTATAAAAATATTATAATCTGCCTAAAGCATTTCCTAATACTTTATATATCGGCTTAATTTATTTAATTTCCCCTTAGTTAAATTATTATTAATTAATTTTAAAAAGCTTAAAATAAGTTTATTTTAAATATTTAAATATTTTATTTTTAAAGAATTATTATAATATTTGCTATTATTATATATTAAGGGTATAAATATTAGGAATTTAATATTTAAACCGAACCTAAAACTAAAACCCCTTTATTTTTCTTTTATATCCCTTATACTTTACCCTAATACCTAAAAACCTTATCGATAAATATAAAATATAAAGCGTAATACCTTTTTTTTAATATCGTTAAAGGTTAAATAGCTTAAGGATAAAAGTCTTTATAATATACTTCCTTAATATAATTATCCGCTTAAAAATAATAATAATACTTATAGGGGTAATTAATAACTATTAAAATAAATATATATTTAAATTTAGCCTTAAAGTTAATTATCTTTAATTAATTATTTTTTAATTTTTTTATTAAATTAATAAAAATAAATAACCGATTAAAGTTTAAAAAATAAAATTAAAGCTTTAAGCTATTATAATTATATATAGCATTAAGCCTAATAGTTAAAGAAAGCGTTTATATTTAACCTTTTTAAGGCCCTTTATTAAACTATCTACTACTATATTAAGGGTGCCTATATATTTAAGCTTAAATTAACTATTTTAAATCTTTTAAATAACCTATTTATATTATATATTAATATAGTAAATATATATAGTATTAAAGGGATTTAAAACTATATATTCTATATTTTTTAAATTAATATAAAAAAGTAATAGCTTTTTAATTAATATTATATTAAACTTTATTATAAAGCGTTAAATTTATTATAAAGTAAAAGTAATTAAGGTTAAGTTAATAAACTTTACCTTTATAATAAAAAGTATAATTAAAATTTATAGCTTTAACTTTTATAAAATAAGTATTTCTATTTAAAAAATAATATAACTAGTAATAAACTTATAAATAAGGTTATTATTTATTTAAGCAATATTTATATATATATAAACCTTAATCTATAAATCGCTTTTTACCTTAAAGTATAAACCTAAATTTAGCTTATTCTTTAAATAGTAAAAAAGGTGCTTTAATAAGGTAATATATTCTTATAATAATTTAATATTTCTCTTATATAGCTTATTAATAGTATATATAATATTAAAATAAATATCTATTATTAGCTAATTAAAAAAACTAATATATTATTAATATTATTTTATTTTAATATAATTAGGCTTTTAATTAGTAAAAAGTTAAATATTTTATAATTAAGGTATATTTATAAAAGTGTAATTATTATAGCTAAACTTATTAATAATAGCTTAAATATATTTCTTTTATATAAAAAAGATATTATTATTAGCGTTTTAAATAATATTATAGCTAAAGATTTTATATAGCTTTTTAAGCTTTTATATATAGTAGATAATCTTAATCTATTTAATAATTTTATTAATATCTTTAATAATTATACCGGAAATAATTATATTATTAATATAGAAAATTAATATTATATTTATATCTTTATTTTAAAAGATATAAAGATTTATAATAAAAGGCTTAAAGCTAATAGTTTTTAAAAACTTAATAATTATATTAAACTATTATATTAAAGCTTTTTAAAGGCTATATATCCCCTTATATAAAAGCTAAACTAATCTATCTTTATTAAAGCTAAAAGGTAATTAAATATAAACTTATTTGCTAAAAGGAATAAGGAAGTTAAGAAAGAATATAATAAAATCGATTTATTATATTACTTTATAATAAGCAATAATATTAATAAAGAAAAGCTTAATATTTATAAAGTTAATAATTATAATATAAAAGTTTTTAATACCTTAATTATTATTTTTATAATTATTATATATAATTATATAAGCCTTAAAAAGCTTTTTTATAAAGAGAAGATTATTTAAGTTATCTTTAATAATAAATATTCACTTTAAAGGTAAAATATTCTTACTTTTAAATTCCTTAACCTATTTAAAAATACTAAATTTAAATAATTTTACTATCTTATCTTTATAAGCTAATAGCTAATAGATTATAAAATTTAAAGATTATTATATATTCTTTTAAAACTTCGAAATATTAAAAGTTATTATATTTAAAAATCTTAATACCTTTAAGGCTAAAAGATAAAATGCCTTAATATAAAACTTATATTAATTATAAAAAACTGCTATAGTAATTATTATTAAGCTAGATAAGCTATTTAAGTATTACTTTAAATTTAAATAACTCTTCTTTTTTACTTTAGTTTTAATAATATATAATAAACGTTATTATTAGATTAAAAAAATAAGTTTTTCCTTTTAAATAACCTTAATAAAAAAAACTTTATTAGAAATATTATTAACTATTTAAAATTATTTTATAGCTAAAGCAGAATTACTAATATTTTCCTAATTAATATTTTAATTAGAATAATAAAAAGTAGTAAATAGCTTTAAAGTTTAATTAAAAATAGGTTGCTAATTATTAGGTTATTTAATATTAGTAATATAAATTATATCTTTAATTTTCTTATTACCTTTAATAATAATATTATTCTTAATAAAAGATATTAGTTTTTTAACTTTAAATAAAAAAATAATTATAAAAATCTTAATATACTTAATAAAAAGTTTATTAAATAATATATTAATATAAAACTTAATAATATAATTAATATTAGCTATATAGTTTTTATTTATCTTATAATAATTTACTTTATAAATATAATATATAATAAAGTATATAATTTACTATTTAATCGGAAGCTAAATTTAAATAATTTATTTATTAAAATTATTATAGCTAATTAGTTATCCCTTTTTAGCTATTAGGGTAAACTTATAACTTTATCGGTAATACTTTTTTTTAAGAAATATTTAAATCTTATTATTATAAACTTAAAGAAAAGATTTAATAAAAATACTCTTTTAAAAAAGGTTAAAAAGGGTTATAAATTATTAATTCGGAAATTTAAAATTAAGATTTATTTTTATAGAAATTAAATTTATAACTAAATAGGCTATATTTATAAAAAAGAATTATAAGTAATTAGGGAATTTAATAGCGTTATAAATAATAACTACCTTTTATAATAAGACTTTATTAGCTCTTTTTAAATAGCTATTTTGCTATAATAAATAAAAGGTATTTTATTAAAGCTAAATACCTTTCTTATAATAAAAATAAATTAATTTTAAATTATTAAAGATTATTATAAATAAACCGAATTTAGGTTTTTTATTATAATTAAATATAAATATTAAATACTATAATTAAAATTAAAAGTAATTAATAAACTTTATAATTTTTTAAAAAATAATACCTTTATTAATATAAAACTAAATATAGTATAATTTAATAATATAATTAAGAAAGTAAGTTATATATTAAAAGTTTTTATAGCTAAGCTTATTTATATTAAGAATATTAAATTAAATTAGCTAGCTTAATTAAATATAAATTTATAATATTATTAAATCGATATAATTTATAGCCTTATTTTTAAAATAAGCCTTATAATAGAAATTCTGCTTTTAAATAATAATAAAGCCGGCTTAAGCTGCTATTTATATAAATACTTATTAGCTAATATATATTAATTAATTATAAAGCCGGTAATATTTTACTATAATTAAAATTAAAAATAATAGCTAAATTATAATAAGTGCTATTAAAGGCTACTTAATAAAATATATAGTAACCTTATTAATTTAATTAATTAAATAAATTTTTATTTAAAAGTTTTAGTTAATTAATCGGTTAATTACTATATTATATATAGCTTTATAATTATAAAGCTTTAAAGCGTTTATTAGATTATAAGAAGTAATTAGAAAATAAGCTATATTATAAAGCTTAATAATATTTATATTATTATTTATTATATAAATTTTAATTTTAATTATATTACTAAGGGTAAAGCTAAATAATTTAAAAGTAAATTTTATTATAACCGATATAAAAAGCGGCTATAGATTTATAAACTACTTTTTATTATTAAAAAGAAAATTTAAATATTCGGAATTATAAATAATTTTATTATAAATAAATTTTATAATAAGTTTTATTATTAAAGCGTTATAAAGGCATTTTTATTTAATATTATAGTTATTTATCGGTAATAATAGCGGAAAAAACCTTAATTAATTAATATTTAATATTAATATAATTATAATAAATAAAGTATTTATTAATATATTAGTAAAATAACCTAATAATTTAAAATAATATAGATTATATTTATATAGCTAAATTAAACTTAAAATATTATATAAAGTAATAAAAAAGAAATAGGTATAAATTTAAAAAGTATTAAGTATACCTTTATAATTAAAAAGTCGGATAATAGCTATTTTAGCTATATTAAAGTTAAAAGTATCTATATAGGTTTTTATAATAACTTTATTAATAATCTTTAAAAGGTCTTTAAATTAAGCCGTTTTATTAAAAATAAAGGTTATAGCAGCCTTAATTAATTAATAAAAATACCTATTAAAAACCTTTTTTTAAATATAAATTATAATATAAAATATAACCTAATTAGGGTTAATATTATATAAATTATTAATATTATAATATATAAAGTTAATATTAAAAGCTTTCGGAATATTATTACTTTAAATAAAAAATCGGTATATTATATAAAGTATAGGTATTATATAATTAAAAGGCTATATATTAGCTTTAATTAAAATTAATATATCTTTAAAGGGGTAATAAATTATAAAATTATTATTATTTTCTTTATTACTACTAAAGCTAAAGCTATAAACTATAAGTAAAGCTATAATTATAGGCTTTTTATTCTTTTTTTTAATAGTAAAGAAATAAATATTTTAATTTAAGTTATAGCATTTATTATAAATTATATAATATTTAAAGAAATTAAATTAGATATCCCTATTATAGGGTATATAATAATAAAGAATCTTATATCGCTTATCCTTTTACTTAATATAGCCCTTTAAAATAAGTTTAAAAGGATTTTATAAAGGTTTCGGAAAAGCTTTATATTATTAAAATATAATAAAGGTAAAAAGATACTTATTAAAAGTAATTATAATTAAAATTTCTTATATAAATTTCTTTTAATTAAATTTCTTAAAACGGAAATTATATTTAAAAAAGATATAAAGGCTTATTATTATATCCTTAATTTTATTAAAAATTAAGGGAATTATAATTTTATTATTAAAGCAGATATTTAGCTATTTAAAATATTAGTATATATACTTAAGGTAATTCCGGTAAATATTAAGTAAATTAAAGTTATCTAATTCCTTATTAATAAAATTAAAAATTAAAATATTAGTATTAATATTAATATATTTCGGTATAACCTTAAAAATTTTAAAATAAATTATATAAAGGTTTAATTTAGTTTTAAATAGGCTATAATTAATTAAGTTTTAATAAATTTTATAAATTAAGCTATAAAAAATTATTAATATAATAGCTTATTCTTTTTTTTATATTTAAATAGGATTAGAAATAGCTAAGCTATCGGGGGCTAATTATAATACCTTAATATATTATTTAAGATTATAAGCTATTAAAGTAAAATATATTATAGCCTTTTAATTAGCTAAGTTATTATTACTAATAAAAGGTAGGATACCTATAATAGATAATATTAAAAACGCTATTATAAAAGTAAAAATAAGTAAATTAGGAAGGGAAAGAAAAGGTAATAAAGATAATTAAAAGATTATATATAAGAAAAAGAAAAAAGAAGAAAACTAATTAGCTAATTAATTAATTAAAAGCTAAATTAAAAAGTATTTAATATTAAAATATAAAATAAAGCTTTTTATCGGCGGGTTATTTTTATTATTATAAATAAAAGTTAAGTTATTAAAGGTAAGGTTAAGATTAAGGCTATAGGGCTAAATAGCTATTAGTAGCTATAAAAGAAATAAGTAGGAAAAAATAATAACTTAAAAACTATTAATAGCTTTAAAAGTTAAAGTTAATAAATTATAGGTAAGAGTAAGGGCCTATAACCTATAGAAACCTTATAAAGAAGGTAAGATTAGGTTATCTTTTAAAGAAATAGCTAGGCTATACCCGTTTTAATTTCCGCCTATAAATAGCCCTGTAGGCGGTCTGGAAATGTTTATTTAGGTGGCAGAATCCCTAAGTGAATTATTATAAAAATGATGTCAGAAAGCCTATTATAAGGCTAAAGACATGGAACAACGGCGGCGGGCAACACACAACGTCTTATTCCGTAAGCCGCATCTCGATACCGGTATAGCGGCCGTTGTTGATGATAATGCTTGAGAATTATACGATGTTAGATCAGTAGAAAACTTCGTTTTCATCAAAAGTCAGGGACGGACTTATGAGTTAGGGCGGCAGCTTTTGAGAGTCCCGTTGTGCCTTTTTTTTTCCCTTGGGTTATTCTGGGCTCATTCAGCATTAGGGAGATTGTTCCTCACCTGAGGTGAATTGTAAATTCACCACGTCGTCGGGCGTCACCCTGCGCTCAGCCCTGCTCAAGACGGAGTCGCTCACGAGACTGGACTGCACCGAATTCATGAATTGGTCGTAAGTCTGGCATTTGATCCCCTTCATGGGAGGCAGAACATTGGCCAAGAAGACCAAGCTGCGAACGGGAAACTCCTCTCGAGGAGCGCCCAGAATCATTTGCACATGGGCCGCCAGGCTTCTGCTTCCCACCTCTGGAGCGATGAAGAGCATCCTGCAATCTTTTTCGGACTTGGATTAGCATGTATTAGTGCAGGATCCTTGAGGGGCTTCTGGACGAACCGGTGCGCTCAATCATTGCCTTCAATTCGCGAGGCGAAAATGTGTTGTTGAACACGGCGACAGGACAGCCAATACGCCCAGCTCCGAGGAAGATCTCTATGTACTCGTAGCAGTTCCCAGCCATGATGCCCACGCAGTCACCGCGTTTGAGACCCGCGGCCAGTAGGGACTTGGCGGACAGAGCGCTGCGTTCTCCGAGCCTACCATAGGTAATACGGCTCGATTGCCAAGGCACAACAACCGCTTCCCGATCCGCATATTTCGACACTTGTTCCTGGATTAATTCTCCCAGTGTCTTGTTCCATAGTGGAGGCGAGCGTGGCCCTTGGACCAAGGATAAGGACATCTTGTCACTGCGTTTGCCGTTGAGCGCGTTACTGGAGATTTCTTTTTCTGTCTTTGGGGCTTGGATAGTTCGCTCTAGGTGAACAAACCTCGGGCTATTTACTTGTGCCAAGTTCCCATTCTGGGCCATTCAGGTTGACAATTCCGGAATAAGCACCGCGCTGTGCAAAGTCTATAAAGTAAGTGTTGCAGCGCTAGAACGTCATAGAACGTCAACCCTAATTAGCTAGCTTAGCCAGCCAATAGGCTTAAACACCAGATAGAGGCCTAAAAGCCTTTACACAGAACCTACCCTTTATATAGCATACCTAAAGAGATATAAATACACTATATATTGCTATAATAAATAATAGCTATAACTTTTTAATACTATAAAGTGTACTAGCCTATACCGATACTATAATTAAAATCGTTAATATCGATTTTATTATCGGTATAGCACTAGAATTAACCTATCCACTATCATCTACCTATTTCGGGCACTTATATATGTCGGAAGCTGTTACTGCTAATAATTATTACCGTCTAACCGCAATTATCTGCTAAACTAAAATTATAACGGTCGGCTATTGGATATTACTTAAAATACTTAAAATAAATTCGAAATTCTATCTATAAGCGTTTATAAGCTTAAGGTATTATTCGAAAACCTCCCTATAACGCCCGTTATAAAATTATAAACCCGCTTAATAAATAAACCGGGTATACCTTTTCGTAAAACTTTTTCTTAAATACTTTTATTAAGCTTATAAGTAAAAACGCCCTATAAATATTAAAAATTAATACTTAATTATAGATATTAATTAGTAATATTTATAAAAGACTATAATTTTAACTTTTTAATTATATTTTAACTATTATCTTATAAAGTATTAAGTAAAGGCGTAAGTATATCGGGCTATTTAAAATTATCGGCTAATGCCGATCGATATTAAATCGAAAAGTATTTAGCTATAATAGAAAACCGCCTATTTATACTCGATAACTTAGCTAGCTTTTTTAATTTTTAATAATAGTAGCTAAGTATTTATTTAAATACTCCGCTGTAATTAGTATTAGATTAGTATATTGCTGCTGGATAATAAGAAGCTAGTAAAGGGGGAGACTTTAATAATAATACCCTTAACTTTAATTTAGATAAAAGATATTATTAATATAACGATAAGCGTCGATATAATAATAAGTATCGATATAAAAATAAATGTCGCCGCCGAGAATATATATATACCTTTTACGCCTTATTAACTATTAATATTACTTAAAAGTTAAAATAAAAAGAAATCGGTATTTTCGATCCGGAATATCTTAATCTATAGAATATTAGAATAGTTATTATTAGCAAGAACCTTATTTATATAAATATATAGATATTTTAGGATTATTTTAATATATTCCTTAATAATAAGAATATTTAAATAGATATTAAGAGATAAATTATTAATATCTTTTTAACTTTTTTATAAGGCTTAGCTATTTATTAATAAATAAATAAAACTACCGCAATTTACTAACGCAAGCTTTACCGAAATAGTTTTAATATAATTATAAACGCTATAAAAATCTACTTTATTATAAATCCCGGATATGCTACTATAAAGTTTTATAAAACAGGTTTTAAACTTTAAAAGCTTTTAAATGATAAGTATAATTTTCGCAAGTTTATTTAAAAGAAATTTTATTATACTAAAGCTATAGGTACTCTTAACCGGTATAATAACAACTAATATAGGGTAATAACAGATATCTAAATTAAAATAAAGCTTAATATTTAATAATACCTATATTCTTTATATCGAAATTAAACCTTAAAGTAATTTATATAAATAGTTAAGGAATATAAAATATTGCTACTTTTATTTATAAATAAAAAGAATCTATTTTATTACCTAAAGAAAAACCGTTATATAGAGGCTAAATATAATTTGCAGTATAATAATTAAGGATTATACCGAAAGGAATAATATTATAGTAATTACTATAATAAACCCTGCTATACTAATAAGGGATATAAAAAAAGCAATAGATATACGGGAGATTATTAAAATAATTATAAAAGGTATAATAACTGAAAAAGCAGAGATTATAAAGGTCGATAACCTTATAAAAATAATAAACGTTATATAAATAACTAACATTATCCGAAACAAAATAATCGACCTTAACACCGTTTAAAAAGCTAGGGCAACTATAACTGTAATTATAATTATAATTAAAATAGATATTGCTAGCATAATACCGTATATCTTTTAAATTCTAATAATAAAACTAATAATAAATAGTATTTTAAAGGCTAATTAATATTTATATCTTTATACTTCTTCTTGCGCTTATTATTAGATAAGGCGAATAAAATAGGATTATTAATTAAATATTTTCTTAAGGTTAAATAAATCTATATAAACTATAATTCGGAATTTAAATCTCGGAATTTATTATTTAAGCACCTTAAAGTTTATAATGCTATAAAGAAAAATATACTTAAAGAGCTATATAGATATTTGTAAACTAATATAGTATATTTATTAGCCGAAACTATAAAAGCTATATTTATTAAGAATAATATAATTTAAGTAAAGCCGGTAACCCTTAAAGATAATCCCTTTTTTATAGGTAATTTTCAATATTTATAAATTAATATTTATTCCTAATTAAACGCTCCGGAGGTATTTATATATATAGACTTAAAATCGGGGAAATCCCTTATCGATTAATATTTTCTTAAAACTTATTTTCCCGATAGCACTATTATCGATATTACCGTTCCTAATTCTATTAAAGAAATAGGTAGTAAGCTAATTTCTTTAATTTAAAAGATAACTTTCCCCTTTTATACCCCGGGTATTAAATTAAATAACGCTTTAGGATTATTAAAAGAAGTTACTAAAGTATAAATTATAAATAGCTTTAATGCTAGTTATCTGCTAGCTAACAATTAGCTATATCCTTAGAATATTATTATTAACTATAGGAAGAATTAACTAAAATTTCCGGATAATTATTTCTATATCCTTTTTACTATATATAAAATTAGTTTTAAACCTATAGTATATAAGGTTACTATAAATTAGAAAATTCGACTTTAACTTAATAAATCTGCTTAAGTATCGGTTTGCTATATTAATCTATTAAAAGGGCATTTATTTATATTTATAGCGTAGCATCTTATTGCTCTAAATACTATTATTAACGCAGCTACCCCTTATATTATTTAACTATATAATCTTATAATAGAAACCGTTAATATCTTTTAATAAACCTATTTAGGCACTATCGCCGAATATAAAGATAATGCTTATTTTACCGCTAGTTAAAATAGTATTTTATAAGCCCTAACTTACGCTATAGGTATAAGGAACGTTAACCCTATAACTAAGCCTATATCGCTTATAATAGATAGCTATAGCGTTAATTTTATAGCTATAAGTTTGCTAGATAAAAAGTCTTTAATTTCTATTATAGGTACGGAATTTAAAATATCCCTATATATTATAAAAGTTGCTTAAGGTAATATATAAACGCTACCTTTAAATATAAAGCTAAATTTGCTATTGCTAATACTATATAGTAACGCTATATATAATGCTATAGCTAGATTAATTAGCAGAACTTTAGAATTCGCTATATTAATTAAAATAGCGGAGTAAGCAAAAGGTAAGCCTTATATTTACTATAATATTTAGAGATTTCTTAAGATCTTTACCCTTAATAATATACCTATAATCACTACTTTTTAAAATGCCTATATTAATACTACCGATAAAGCGGCAGTAATTAAATTATAGCGAGTTTATAAGGCTTACCTAAAATTATAATAAAACTTAGGCCCTATCGATATACTAAAAAACTAAATAATAAAGGTTCCTTTAATAAATAAATAGTAAAACGTTAAGCTAAACTGCCGACGTTATCTTATTCCATATAAGGATAAACGCCTTTTTAATTAATATTTTAATAAACTATAAAAGTAAAACTATCTTAAGGTAACTAATAATATTTATCTATTTGCTTTATTAGTCTTTATTATATAGCGAACTATTTATAGTAAATAGAAAGGGTAAGTGGTATATAATTTATAAGTAGTTAATAAATAAATAATCCCCGATAGCTATCTATTACTATTATAATCGGATATTATTAACTTACTTTATAAAAAGAAATATATTATAGTTATAAACGTTACCCGATTTTTCTTTTAACTATTAATCTATCTATATTATCGAGATTGTTTTACCTTTATTAGCTATTAAGGGCTTAAAAGATTAAAAGTAGCGCTAATAAGAGCTTATAATTTACCGGCTTATACCTAATATTTTATAGATTATCTATTAAAATTATATTATGCCTTTTATTATACTTTTATCGATAATATAATTATTTTTTTAAATAACCTTGAAAATTATTTAAAGTATCTTTATTAGATATTTATACTTTTTAAAAAATAGAAAGTTTTTATTTTAGCTAAAAAGTTTTATATCGGATTTTAATTTATTAAACTGTTTAGGTTTTATATCGATGCCCTTAAATTATTTATAATAATTAACTATATAAAGGTATTCCGAAAGCTAAAGTTTCCGAGAAATTTAAAGGTATTAGAAATATATTTAGGTGTAGCTAGCTTTCTATATCTAATAATTCCCTATTTTACGTAATTTGCTAAACTATTATAAAAACTTAAAATATTACTACTTATAAAGGGCTATAAAATAGGCCGATTTAATATTGGTAACTGTAAATGCTATTAATATTATATTACGATAACCCGCTTAAACCCTATTATAGAATAATAGAAATCCTTTAATAATTTATAAAGTTTCCTATATAATAAACTTTATTTATATTATATAAATCTAGAATATCTGCTATTCCTATAAATCGACGGTAGTTTTTAGTATAAATTCGGAATAATGCTTTACTATATAAAAACTAATTTTAAATAGGATAGAAAATATATTCCTGTATATATTATTAAGCTAATTATATTTCTAAGCTGCTATCTTAATAAGCTAAAGCTAAACTATAGCCCTTTAAAATTAGAAGTAGTATACTTTATTTAGGTATATAAATATCTTAAAACTACTTTTATCGGCTTTTATTATCCTATTATTATTTTAATAAATTATAAATTAATTAAAGAAATTATTAATTACTTCTTATTAAATATAGTTTCTATAGACCGAGCTAACTAACGGCTAATTAATATAGCTATTTACCTAAATGCTTATCGATTAAATATTATTTATATACTAGGATATTTAAATCTAATCCCAGATACGCTATTTAGATTATCTATACCGCTAAATAATTAAGCTAAGCAGCTAAATAGAACGCTAGTTTTAAATTAGCTATTTAATAAACTCTTAATAATTAATAAAATAGGCTTAATAATATATTTAGCTAAAGCCTAAATAATAAATAATATATACCTTTTCTTTATAAGAGGATATAATAAGAACTGTATCTAGAAATCTATTATTAATAAACTAAAAAGGCTTAGCTTATTAGTAAAAAAACTAATTATCTAATAAAATAATAATAAAAATATTATCTTTATTTAAAAACCCGGGTATCCTTTTTGCCTTATAGATTATTTATTATATAATAAAGATTCCGCCGGTAAGGAATATTTAGTAGTTTTATTATTATTAATATAGCAATTTCTTTAAAATATTTATAATAATTACTATTACTTCTTTTAAAACTATATAATAATTATACTAAATAATTTATACTTTTACTAAAAGTAATACTTAATTAAAATATATTGCTAAGAATATCTATATTATAGCGAAATTAAAAATAATAATTAACTTCCTATTAGGGATCTTTAGCCTATTTAAATACCGGAAAAGCCTATATATATAATTTATATAGATTTTATTATAGCTTTACTATAGGTATTGGCGGTAGAAACGCTATAGTATTTATCTAGGCATAACCTTTTTAATATAATAATACCGGTAATCTATAAAATATTAAAGCGTATATTATTAATTCTGGGCCGTAATACCTATATTACTAAGGATTAGGCTATAGTTTTCACCTATTAGCTACTTTTTAGCAATTAAATATATCCCCGGATAATTATTTCGGATTATAATATAAAGTTTCTTTTAAAGTTTTAAATAGGCTTATAAAAAGAATTTAATATAAAACTTTAAATAATAATAATATATTACCTATAAGCAGATAGATAATTAAAGTATAAAAATTAGGCAGTAAAATTTACCTTATAATATTATATTGCTAAATATCCTAATAAGGAATAAATTAATATTCTGCTAGCTTTATAGTGAAATCTAAATAATATATACTTATAAGTAATTAATATAAGCCCTTATAAATTTTTATTCGGATTTAAAATCCCTAGCCTAGCTAATTACTTAATTAATATTTTTTCCTAAAAGTAAGCTAAAATATATTTTATACGGTAGTATCTTTATTAAGATGCCTAGTTATCTATAAACGTTATTACTATTAAAGTAAAGAAAATTTATAATTGTAAATACTATTAATTATAATTTTAATTAGGTAATAAAATTTAGCTGAAAACTAGAAAAGCCTATAAACCGCTTTTTTATTTAGAAAAGCTAACCCTATTTAAACTTAAACCTTTTATAATTATTAAAAAGGTTAATAACCTAGCCTATACTTTTAACTTTCCTTTATTCTTAAAAGTTTACCTAACTATTAGCATTTAATACTTATATTCTTATATTAAGAATAATACCTTTTATCGATAATTAATATAGTTAAAGGCCGTCGACTATAAAAGTAATATATTAATACCCTTAAACGTTAAGCATTATAAGATTAACCGTATTTTAAAAAAGCGATATAACCGATATAATAGAAAAAATAAGATTTAATACCTTATCTGCTAAAAAGGTCTTTTATTAAAAGATAATAAATAATTAATTACTAATGCCCTAAAGTACTACGCTAAGCTTATCGCCGATTTTAAAGCAATTTAGGTAAAAGGTATATCTGCTAAAATCGTATTTATTAAAACTGTTCCTATTATAGCTATAAAATATAAAAAGCTAAAAACTTAACTTATAAAACTTAAACTTTTATATTATAAAGCATTACTTTATAATAAATTACCTTTTAATAATAATATTATATTACTAGAAATTATTATCGTAATACTATATTATATTATAGAAAATATATATTTTATTACTAATTATATACTTATTGCCGATAGTATAGCTATTAATATAATAAGGCCGAAAAAGGGTAATTTAGATATATTTTTTATAAACCACCTTTCTATAAAAAAGCAACGAATAATAATTAGAATTAATAATTTATTAGTAGATAAAAATACATATAATAAAGCTGCAGCCCTTATTAATAAAATAAAGGATATAAAGATTTAAATATTTAACCTAGCCTTATACCGTTAAATTAAGTCTAAGCTTACTATAGGGGGTAAGGATATTTTACTAAAGGAGTTTCTTATTTATTAGGTGTATATTAAGAGCTAGAACCTTATAAATAAGTAAATTAAAAAAGCTAATCTTAGCTATATTAATAGCGCCGTATTTAAAAAACTTAAGGCTGCTATAGAGAATATTATCTTTTTTAAAGGCAGATAAATATTTCTTATATTATATATAGAAAAGAAAGAGGCTAATTCTAATAATAAGAATAATATATATCTAAATACTATAAAGTTCTATACCTACCTTACTAATATATACGCTAAGATATAAAAACTTAAGGTAAATATTTTTAAAAAAAAGGCTTTATCTTATTTACTAAAAAAGATATTTAAGGTATTTAATAATATTAATAAGGTTAGAATAAACCTTAAAGTATTACTTAATAACGCCGAAAAGGTACGGGATACCTTTATAAAGAAAGCTAACGCTTTTTTTATTAGCTAAAATAATACTTTTACCCGAGAAGTTTAAAATAAGAAATATTACTATAATAATTTATAGGCGTAGATTATAAATCTTTACTTAAAGGCTATAAATTTATATAACTATTATAAGCTTATAAAGATTAGTATAATATAAGCCTAAAGGGATTTTAAAATATTTAAAGAATTAAATAATAAGTAGAAAAAGATAGTAAAGAAATTTATTAAGATAATAGAAAAGAATAATTTTAATATTTTAGTAAATAAATAAATAAACTACCTTAAGGGCTTATTAAAAACCGAATATAAAACTTTGCTAAACCTTATGCTATAAGCTTATAAGGATTAGGTATAAATTAATAAGCTAAAAGCCTATATTAATAAGCTATTTAATATTTAAGGAAAGAAAGGTAATAACCGAAATCTAGTAGTAATAGTATAAAAGGTTAATAATATTTAGCTAGCTTATCTTTAAGATATTAACGAAAAGGCTGTAAAATAAGCCGAAGCTAAAAAATAGAAAAGGTAAAAGGAGGCTTATAAAAGATAAAATATAAGAAAGTTTTTAAAGAAATATAAATATACTGCAGAAAAGGCTAGTAAGGGTAATGCTACTAATAGCAGTGCCTATAGCAAGGTTAAGAAAGAGGATAAACTATATATTAATAAAGGTAATAAGACTAAAGATATTTAAATATTATAGAATATATTAAAGAGCTTTAAATTTTATTAATAGATGTTAAATTGCTTATTTAATAATAATAAGGATATTATCGGTTTTTTTAAAGGCCGGCATTTATTATAATGCTAAAACGTTATAGAATATTAACCCTAATTGGCTGGCTTAGCCAGCTAATAGGCTTAAATACCAGATAGGGGCTTAAGGGCCTTTACATAGAACCTACCCTTTATATAGTATACCTAGAGAGATATAAATATACTATATGTTGCTATAATAGTGAGTAAGCTTACTCTCTGCAAACCTGTGCGGGGTTTATCCAGAAGCCAGTCCGGTTGGCCTAACTTGATGATCAAAGTGAGGTTTGTAGATCTGTAAGACGGCATTTGATAGATGACCTAGACAATTGAATATGATCACATAAGCACTACTGAAATGTTGTCTTTTATCTCTCTCCAGTCGAGTGATCATTTATGGAAAGCTGGAACCACAATGCAAAAGACGCACGGTCAGACTTAGCACGTCTTCCGCCCCGGAGAAGCTCAGAGAGGTCAGACGTATCGGGAACATTCTTGAAAATTACGAAGTTGCTTACCCTTGAGAACACGGGATACCACAGCTCCGTGACAATGATTTGGCGAGTTACGGCTATGTACATGCTGACAAAGAAAAGTAGTTGCAGATAGGACTCAATGAAAAGAAGACCAATCTACTATTTGAGCTTAAGGCTTCTTGTTCCTGTTTGTAGCTTAATTTTCCGGAGACACAGTGCCCGGGACATGCTTCTGGAACTCGCTCAAGATTATTCTACCGACTTGTGTATTTGAACCAGTGAACAAGCTTGCATGCGAGGCGATGCAGCTAGTTAGACTCCCCATGTGGTGGTACCAAATTTCAGTAGTAGCGCGAGCAGGGGCAAATGCGGTCTGTCCTCAGGCGCTCTACCGTTCCCGATAGGCGGACCGAGCCAGATGAAGGGAAACACCAAAACCATCCGGCCTCGAGATGCCTATACGGCGCCGGTCATCTAGGATTCAGGCAAAGGTCCGACGCAATGGGCCACCTCTTACATGGGCAGGCCTCGGTCATCCGAGAAAGGGAACCTTATTGGGAAAAGTCCATGAGGTTCCAGGGCTGGCTTGAAGCGCAAGTGCTATTTCCTGTAGCCTTTTGATTCTCTGTGTTTTTATAGCCACGCCTTCTTGCAGAAATCAATTTAACTAATACCGTGCGTACAGCCCCATATCCTTGTAATTCTTCAATAACCAATATTGAAAAAGTCTGCAAAGCCTTTCTTATAGAAAACGGATATTCGCACAGAGTAAAACGGATGTTATATATATATATATAGCCCCTAATGCATAAATAACGCCCACCACCCAATTTAGTATATATACTATTATATTAACTTTACAGCTATTATACCCGAATATCCTCTTTGCTATAATTACACTGTATTATTGCTATACTCGCTAGAGCATTTAATCGCTCGAATCTATTGCGGTAATGTTGGCGTTCTATCGATAATAGTCGGCCTGCTATTGCGCCTCGAGACCAGAGTAATCTAGCACCTATGCCATCGCTATAATACGAAAAAAATAAGATCTGAGCCGCTAGGAGTACTTTCTAGTGCTAGATAAATCGTTTTAATAAGAGGGTAATTAATTTAAGTTTGGTGGCGATAGAGGTTAAGCAGGCTGCTGGTTACTGCAGCTATAGAAAGCACTAGGGCTTCTGTGTACCATCCGTTTTACTCTGTGCGAATATCCGTTTTCTTCTTATACACTTATTGCTTCTTTTTTTAAGCAATCCTCGGACTCCTCTTAGTCCGTCTGAGAGAGTCTTGCGAGCTGACGTCTCGCCACTGTCATGTCTAAAGCTGAGTCTTCAGCATATGAATGTCCTTGGAAACATGCGGGTAGCTAGACGACGAAAAATACGCACACATGTATTCAAGCAGTCTACCTAGGTAGTTTCGCAACGGACCACGGAGACTAGGTACTAGCACGGTACTACAATACACTCTGCGATCCGCCTGCTTGTGCTTAAGGAGCACGTGCCCTTCCAACGCAATATTTCGGAAGAAAATCCCACATATATATGTACATTTAATCTGCTACCTAGTCCGATCAAAATCTGGGAACTCCTTTCCAACAAACCCCGAAAGTTTTATCAATATCCCAATCGAAGCAAAATCTTGACCACCATCAATATCAAATCCATCGATCCAAATCCGTCGATCCAAATCAAGTCAGCAATACAACCATCTCTTTTAAAGCCGTCAACCGACCCGAGTCAAGCTGTAAGGTACAATCCTGGAGGTACCTCTACGCGATAACTTTCCCTCAATCCATACTCATCGGTAGCAGCAAGATTTCGAGGATGCCGAAAGCAATTATTCAAACCGACAATGTCGAAGAGCATCGGCCCGGAAAACCATATAGAATTTGTAAATGGCAGCTAGGGCTCGAGTTCTTTTTTTATCGTGGACTGCATGTATGACAGTTTGATAGACAGGCCGGTGTTGGCGAAGACAATCAAGGGCAAAATATTCTATGGGGCTGTGACTGCTCTTGCGGTTTTCGCATTTTACCACCTGTTAGAGGAGCCCAAACGTTGCTGGGAAGATCGCAAGAGAGGTTTTGGTCACTTCTGGTCGCGACAGTTGGACGATGTGCAGCATGCAGGGCGAAAAGCAAATTATGGGGCACGACTCCTGGCTCGGTGGTTCAAAGAACGGTGTTCATCTCTGAACAGCTCAGACAAGATAAAAGAGCCCGACCCCGACCAGGATTACGATTTCTGTCAGGTCGATTGAGGGCGTGGAAATTCGCTTCGTCTGCCGTGGCATGAAGGGAAATAACTGAACTGAATACATGTGTCACTGACAGTTTGATCACTGGGACGCTCACTAACTCCATTAGCCTCCCATTGTTCGGTTTTTAGCTGGTTGATAAGTTAAAGTTCTTCCTGTCTAGGAGAGATATTATATAGCGCTTCAACTAGGTTTCCAAACGCTTATGAAAGAACCAAAGATTACTCCGTTATTACGTTCCATGAGGTTTTACTCGACACAATATACATTGCGTTGATGCACAGAAGCAGAATTTGACGGAACCATCCCCGCGGCAACGATCTTTGCTTGAGCATATGCTGTTTATGGTAGGCTGGGAAGACGCGAATCAAGGGATTCATGTATTTCGGGCTGGAGACAGAGGAAGCAACATTGCGCTGCAGCTCTGCACGGAGGTGATGGGTGCGCTTGATGGCCAACGTTGTTGCCGCCCAGACCGGCTCCATTGGCAGCTGGCAGCTGGTACCGGCGCCGTCGCTTGACTGGTTGAAAGTACTTCAATTATCTCTGTAATCTGATCCAAAAGTTCAAGACAATGGCAATACGTGTCTGTGAGAAGCCAACCAAACGAAGTCGAGTGGCTAAGTAATAACTCACGATGCCAGCCTTGGAACCCATTCTCACTACGTTGAAGTGACCAGTTGCCGATACTCCCTCAGGAAATGATGTGGCGTGCGTGCTAGGCCCCTCCGATTTCACTGCTTAAATCACTGCCTCCCTCGTATACGTCGAGGGTGGTCACCCTTTTGAGCACAGTAGTACATTGGTTTACCACAAATAACCTCTGGCGCCTAAGTATCGCCATATATACAGTAATAGTCCGCTCGATGGAACACATCGAATGGGCTATCAGTGTCTCTCTATGCCTGAGATGACACGAGACCAGACCAGGCCTGACCAGATGTCGGCGCCCTGGCCTACAGGGGGCGTGGTTCATCGAACATCATCATCCATTCGCCATTTGGCCGGCCAATGGTCTCAGGGATCAACTCTTTGACAACAACTAACGACACACATACGTACTCGTCTTGTTGGAGACATCTCGAAACGCGATGGATAGGCCACAGTAGCCAAGCCCATGGGCATGGAAGGAAATCATGCGGCCGCAAAATCTCGGATCTTGAGCATTGTCGAATGTTTATGAAAGAGATGATTTCAACAGGTAATCAGGTACTTCCACATCTCGTTGCATCATTCCGTCTCGCTGACTGCATACAAATCACGCTCTCAACTTCCCAGACCGTGCTCGTAGTATTTATGTTCTGTTTTGCTCTCTACATACCATGTTGAAGAGGTCGAGCTGCGCCAAGCCAACTTCCATGTCGACTCATTATAGGCCCCGTTTGAACCATACACCAAGACCGCATAAATGCGAATCCATATGTATTCTTGGCTAGAAGCAATTCATTGTTTAGATATTAACATAGATGAGATTTTTTAGATAACAGACTACAATCCTCCACTAGCTATCAGATACGCGTAAAGTAGATAGAGACAAGAGGTAATAGCGTTTGTTGTGCAGTTAGCCGACTCCATTCGATGCCAAGCCTATCATTCATGCCTATGCCAGTAAAAAGGCCGAAGACCTGCATGAACCCGTCCATTTAAGCTTATCCTAACATCTCGTACAAGTAAACATCTGACAAAAAGCACGTCATGTTCCCCTGTTCACACCGTGGAGTGAATACCACCTAACCTTTCCGGCATCTTTCCCGGCTTGGAAAACCTCGTATCCAAGGTGCTCCACCACAACAGGTGACCTGATCCACAGCGATCGTCCCGCGACCACCGTGAAGCCCGAAGACACAAGATCCGCGATGACTATAAAGGAAATAGAAACAGACCGTCGAGGTATCATCCCAGAATGACTTGTTTTGGTTCACAGTCTCTCACTTCATCGATTCAGAAGTAAGTGGCCTGAGACCATGATGATTCTCACCTCATTCATCCAGGCTGTGGCCTTCGTAGCCACTGGGCTGTTACTGTCTGCACAGGCGGCCCCTTCGCCAAAGTTGACATTGATGCCCCGCGAAGGTGGGGTCGGTGTGTTGGACATTGCGATACCGCCAAATCGTAAGGATGATAGATACTATACTGTGAGTGGCGCATTGACACAATGAAGAACATCTGGGCATGGTCGGCTCCAAAGGTCTTCTAAAGGTTCGATCTAATGGGATACCTCCGCAGGTCGACATAGATTTTGAAGGCCAGATCTTGCCGGTTCTTTTAGATACCGGTTCTGCGGATTTGTTTGTAGCTTCGACAGAATGCTCCACGACAGATGAATCAAGTGGGTGCTTTGGACTGACGGAGCAGTTTGTGATTAATGTAAGACAACCTTGTCATTTTTTACGCCTCATTACTAGGTGTAAAGCGTTTGAGCACTAGAGCAGCCTCCTTCTTTGATATGAAAACCACAGGTAGTGAATTTCATGGTGCTGACAAAATTGCAGAACGATACGCGCCTCGTCTCAAACGAGAGTTTCTTTACAATTGTCGGAGAGGGTCCAGTGAGTGGAAACCAAAGCCTATTAGACGTAGGGCTAGGTGGAATAGTTGCAGACGATTTCGCCACTGGTAAGCCTGGCTCACTAATATACTCAGCCCATCCAAGACTTATTTTCCTGCAGGCCTCATCTACACCGCGGTGAAGAATCAATTCCAAAACGCAAGTTTCGCCGGCCTAATTGGCTTGAGCATGACTGCCGTTTCACGGCAGACCTATTTCAACCATCGCCCTCCGCTGTTCGATGCGCTCGTGGCCAGCGGCAGCGTAGAGAAGCCACTCTTCTCCATCAGCCTTCCGCGACTTGGTGATCCAGACTCGGAGCCGGTGGGCAAGTTGACGCTGGGCGATATCGAGCCGGCGTATGCAGACCTCAACATCACATATAGTGATATCATCAACAGTACAAAGTACGCTACTCACACCAGACCCCACTGGAATGTCTAATACAATTCGAGAAGATTACCATGACGAGTAGTAACGGGGAGGAAACTGATTGTCGTCAAATAGTTCCAATTACGATGACTTCCCGCTCCAGGCGCAGGGCTGGGCGATCGAGTTGCAAGGGCTCCGTGTGAACGGCGTGGCCATCAACCTGACCAGGGGTCGTAAGGCTTCCCAACTCTTCATGCCTTGAGGATTCTCACTTACCACATGCAAATACAGTCCTCGACGAAGGTGGACGCTACATGTCACTCATGGATACTGGATCGTCGGACATCCTCGTCCGTTTTACTGAGCTTGAGGCCATCGCCAAGCTCTTCAATGGACCCGTCATCTTCCAGAATGAGCACGACATCTACTACGACTGCTCGATCCCGCAGCTGCTTGAGCTCAAATACAATGATCAGTGGTTCCCCGTTGACCCCCTGGATATTCTCAACCCGAACGACCATAGCAACGTCAATGGGACAGAGATGTATGTGCTTCACCTTGTCTTCTTACCCCCACCAGAACCCTCTGCATTGCTTTCCTCCTAGGTCTTTGTGTTTTGCACACCCATCGAGTTGCTTGGTCAATCTCTAAATCTTCCTTGAACTGGCAGGTGTAAGGCCCAGATCAGCTCCTGGAGCCGTGTGTTCGCCGACTCCATCGTCGGATTGCCATTCCTACGATCAGCCTTCAGCGTTTATGACTATGTCACACCGAACCTGTATAGTGTCCAGCCACGCGTGGGACTCGCGCCGCTGGTAGACGGGCAGGCGGCCGTGGCGAGGTATCCTCAGCTGTACAAGAACCGTCTCGTCTGAGTGGCACAACGGCCATGATGGGCAAATTTGGACAGTTCTCTAAATAATGAATCAATTTCGCTCTAATCAAATTCTTATTTAACAACAATTCAAATCAATTTTAATAGTTTCATACCCATTTACTGTCTGTCTATCTTTAATCCATGCTGCAAATCATGTCACCCATCCTCCAAGGATCTGCAAGATCCAATCCCACTCCACACACAAGTTGTTAGTCACTTCTAATATTAATCACAAGTCAGGATATGTTTTCTTGCAGGATAAAACGAAATTCAAAAGCAAAATGACAAAAATCGACGCCGGCATGATTCGAACATGCGCCTCCGAAGAGAATAGATAACCAAGACCACTCAGGAGTAATTCTAGTCTATCGCATTAGACCACTCTGCCACGGCGCCGGCGTGAGAACCGGATGAAAATAGAAACTATATGATTATTATTTAGAAAATTGAATTTAGAGTCCTCTCAAAGTATACCATGAGAGAAGATGTACGACTTCAACCACCTGTACACTAATCACAACTGCTTTTCCAAGATAACTATTTCTATGAATTCTGGTCTACTCCAACATCTTGCAGACAGGCAAAATCGTCTAAGGAAGGTTATAATGATCTTTGCCCCATGGAATCTCACAACTAAGCTCTAATTACCGCCAGTATTTCGCGGCTGTGGCCTTCGCAACCAGCCAGGCCCGATCCAATGCCTCCACAATATCCTCAGGCAACAGGCCCTTCTCCAAATCACTCAGATTTCCTTGCAGCTGCTTGAGATTGGTCACACCGACGACAATACCGTCATTGCCGCCCTTGACCCTGGTTTTCAATGCCGAGTGGTGGATGACCCATCTCATCGCAGTCTCCAGCAGTATCAAGTTGTGCTTCTGCGTTGCCTCCTCGGTTATCTTTAAGGCCTCCATCTTGGCCTGATTCAGGAAACGGTCGTGGTACAGTTTTCCGTACTTGTAAGACGCGGAGAACCGCCCGTCTGTTGGCGCAAGATCGATCGACCTGATCTTTCCCGAGAACAATCCTCCTGCCAAGGGACTATAGACCACGATGTCCATGCCGAATTTTCGACAGCATGGGACAAGCTCAGCCTCGATGTCACGAGCTAATCTTCTTATTAGTTTCAGGACATTTGAGAGGGCGGCATCAAAGTTACAGGGGGTACCCCACCTTCGGAACGCCTATACCTTCGGAACGCAGAAATCTTAAAACTCTTACCCAATTTAGTATTTTATATACTTATTATAAGCAATTAATTCTAATGCTATTTATAATTAGATTATAGATTTAAATAGCTTTTTAAAAGGTTTTTAAACCTAATTAAGTTAATTATAGTTTAGCGCCGGGGCTTAATAATTATAAAGTTTAATTCCCTATATATAAAGTTATTTCTATATACTATAAAAATAAAAATTCTGCTTTTTAATTAATTTATCTTTATAACCTTAATAATAATACCTCGGCTTAAAAATTATAATAAAAAAGATATAGCTAATACTATATTTAATATTTATAATAATTATATTAGTTTATATAAAGCCTTAGCTTAATATAATATACCGAAAGCTATCTTATATAGCTATATATATAAAGCCGCTATTAATAATAAGTAGATTTAATTAATATAGCGCCTTTTCCTTAATTAAAAAAGGTAATTAATATTATAGATTTTAAGGTAAAAGAAAATAAAATATACCCTTATAGCTATTATTATAAAAAGTTTAGCTATTTTAATACTTAAAAAGGCTAATAATAATATTTCTTTTAGCTATAAATAAATAAAAGGCTTTAAAAGCTAAAACCCTAATATTTATATTAAAATTAATAATAAATAAAAAGCTAAATATTTTAAAAAGTTTATTTTAAAATTAATTAATTAGTATTTTAATAAATTTAAATAATAAAATTAAATAAAACCCGAATTAATTACTAATATAGATAAAATAAGCGTTATAAAAGGCTATAATATATATATTATATATATTAGCTTTATTTAATTATTTATTAATTTCGAAAGGCTTTAATTAATTAATTCTTAATAGTTTTAAGATTAAAAAGGCTTATATTTAAAGTAATATATTTATAAACCTTATTATTATAATTAATAATATTATTACTTATAATATTTACTTTACTTTAAAAATTATCTTTAAAGGCGTTAAGCTATAATCTTAATAGTTTAAAAAGCTTTTTAAGAAAATTTATTTTAAATAAAAGTTTATAATATTATTAAACAGCTAAATAAATATAAAGATTAAATATAAATAGTTTAAAAAGATTTTTATTTTATAAATAAATAAAATTAAAATTATTAATAAAATAATTAATAAATTTTATATAATTTTACTAATTTTAAATAGCTATTTAAGCTATATTTCTATTAATATTATTATATTTAATAGATTTCTATTAAAAATATAATTTATTAATAATTTTATAGAAAAACTTTATATAGTTATATTTTTATAATAATATTAACCTTTACTTTTTATTATTATATATTTTCTATAAACTTTAGCTATTTAATAATAATATATTTATAGCTTTTAAAAATATATATAAAAAAAAGGTTAAAAAGCTAAATAGCTTTATAGGATTTATATTAATTAAAAAGATTAACTTTATTAAATATTTATTTAAAGCTAAAAAAGCTATTATATTTATTAATATTAAAAATATATTTAGATATACCGGAATTTAATTAATTAATTATTAAAATATATTTAAATATTTAAAAATTAAGCTAAATTTATTAAATCTCGGTAATATTAAAAAAAAGGCTATATTAATTAGCAATAAAAACCTATAGCTTAATATAGTTAATTATAATTATATTTTAAATATAATATAGCTAATATTTATATATAAAGAGATAATTATTTATATTAAAACTATTACTAATAAGTTTAATAATTTAAAAGTTTAAATAGCTGTATTAAAGTATAAGAATATTACTTTATAATATTAAGTTAATAAGGTTAAAAAGATTAAAAAGTAATATAATATTTTTAACCTTAATATTAAATTTATAAGTATAATTAAAATTAAAAATAAAGGCTATATTATTAAAAGCTTAAAGGAAAAGAAATTATAACTTTAAAAGCGTTATTAAAAAGTTAAGGTTATTATTAAGGAAGAAAAGCTAAAGGAATTATTAAGTGGTAAGGATAAAGGTAAAGATATACCGGCTAAGATTTAACTGCTTAAAATATCCTATTCCGGTTATTAAAATTAATAACTATTTAAATATAATAATTAAGTATTTTTTAACGATTATTTTTATATATATATTAATTAAATTAACCTATAATTTAATTAATGGTTATTATTTATATATACTTAGTTTATATAGGGGTTTTAAGATTTTAGCGTTCCGAAGGTATAGGCGTTCTAAAGGTAGGGCACTCCCTGTACTAATTATATTATACATGGCCTGGTAAATACTAGGTCTCACTAATCCTCGCTCCTTAGCAATAGTGCAGGTCTGGACAACCTCCTACGCTAAGACTAACCGCCTAAGGTGTTAAGGCCGATAGAGAAACTTTATATTATTCTCAGAAAAGCATTTCCCTTTTAAAGCTATATGTCTACAGACCTTTAGGACACCCGTACCTTTAGAACTGTAAAAATGGCTAATAGCTATATAAATTAAGTGCGTTTCTATTATTTTTCCTATTTATAACTAATATAAAGAAATAAAGAGAGTTTAAATATTTATTTTTTTATATAAAAATTCTTTTTATTTATTAAGTAATATTAAAAAAATAAACATTGCTAATAATAGTTTAACTTTAAAAAGAGGGTGTTTATTTCCCTATATTAAAAAAGTTAGTATTTAAACTATTTAAACTATACTAGCTATCCGCTATAAATTTTATATATAGATATATTTAATCTTATTTAATAGAGAAACTTAAGGGCTATTGAATGGTATACTCTATATCTAGTATAGTAATACAGATATAAAGATATTATAAATATAAGATTTTCCACTAGAATTATAGCTAAGGTGATTTAGGTAGTCTGTGCACTAAATCCCCCCGTATAGGGAAATCGATTCTTTTCTCATTTATTCTACTCCGCCGTATCCTGAGAATATACCGCCTTCCAACGCAATGTAGCTATCGTGCGATTTACCCCGCCGCGGCTGGGCCATAACAAAGCCCATCACTTTAGGAGGGGTCGCAGACTGGCAGGATCATATTCAAGTATGCACATGTAGTACGTATTATTCACACATGCGATTCTGCGGATTTCTGAGTCTTCAAATTCAGTGTCTTAGGATATTATGGCTTCAATCCCTGGGAAAGCATCATCTCTGATGTAGGCACCTCAAAAGCCGGACAAACCAAGAGCTAACCCCACAGGTTGGCCGGTCTACTCAAAAGCCAAGTATCCACGAATTTATGGTCTACGGGTCTTGCATGTTGGCCTCGTACCCGGGACAACAGACCAGTCCTTCTTCAAAGCATTGTCAAGCATTTGGCCAGAGACATCTGAAGGATCCTAACAACCTTGAATTCGGAAGACATTGAGAGACTCGCAATTGTGCTTATGGGCACGGAACAGACTCGCTCTCTTGATGGATGCCTACTCAAGCTTAACTGACAGCGAACGGTGCCTAGATCATGAATAGGACTTGTCTCTACGGAAAAGCCGGATATCAAGCCCAATAGTTGCAAGTGCTCCGAAGCAGTCTTCCTGAGATACAACCTCCTCACACATGTGAAGACTCGACCCTGCCGCCCGCAATGATCTCCCGCTCCAAGTCCATTCTCGAATCAATATCCTGGAGTGGAAACGAGAAATCGTTGTAAACCACATAGATAAACCTCTTGATTGTCCATGGGTCGTGGACATCCTCGTGAGCGACTGCAAAGTGCGGGTTGGCCCCACTCGGTAGATACTCCAAGGCTTGATCAAATAATTTATCCGCACATGCCATTACAAAGATAGTCCAAGGCCCCGGTTCCTGAGAATACACCAGGTTGATATCTGCGCCATGGTCGAGGAATTCATCCACCAAATCGTACCTGCCTGCGATATGGGCCATGTGCAGAGCTGTGACACCGTGGTAGTTCTGGGCATTGATACCCACAAGCCTGCTCTGAACAGGGTAGTCGATTGCGTCGTCCGTCTCCCAGCGTGTTGCAACATGGAGGGCTGTCACTGCTCTTCCTACATCGCGAGCATTGGCACCCCGCTCAAGCAGCAGTACCTAGGTACTGCAGTTGAGTCATGCTGGTTGCATATCGCGTAATGGAGAGGTGTCGAACAAGAGATGAAATCCTCAGGGTAAACCTACTCAAAATGCAGTCTTTGTGGCGCGCCCCTGTCGTCCCTGCTGCTATAGACCGCTGCCTCCCTCGTCGATGAGGGTGGTCACCCTTTTTCGGCGTGTGTACTAGTAGTGCACAATGTGCAGTGGTCCTTACAACACATCAGCTCGACTGTCTTGGAAATCATGAGAAGTTGTCGACCCGATTACCAACAACCACCTTTGTCATACTGGTGGAGTCCCGGGGAGGAGCCAGCCACGATGTTGGCTTCTTGAAATTCGTCATCACAAGCGCTCGAGCTGTGATATTCCTCAATGGATACGGTAACGGAGAGATCATATTGTACAAAATGCAGATCACCAAATATCAAAATTACACGACAATTCCAAATACTAGACCAAACGTATGGGTTCGCTCGGCGGATATGGACCGATCGCTCCTGAAACAACACCATAGTGATACACCTCGCCGACAAGAGCATATTCCACCCCCGTAAGACTCTCACCATCCCCGCCGCCACCGACACCCCCGGGCTCAGCTCTCCTGATAGCAAACGGCGTGCGGATCCCCGGAAACACACAGACCGCGTCCCCGACCTCGGCGCCGGCAGCCGCGAGCCCGAAGTGGCCCCCCGAGGACACGAAGAGCCGCCGGCCCCGCGTCGCACATGCGCAGTGGTAGGCAAACGCTGAGACCTCCTCGCGCTTCGCCCTGTAGAGCTGCAGCCCGTCCAGCGACCCCGCAGCGGCGCACTCGCGCCGCTCTGCGAGCCAGTTGTCGAAGCCCCGTTCCGTCGGCGGCGGCCGCCCCCTCCCGCGCGGCTGCTTGGCTCGTCCCGGGGGGTCGTCCTTGAGAGGTTTTCCTGGTCCGCCTGCGGTCAGGGTCTTCCAGAGGGATGTCTTCTGTGCCTGTTTGCATGTAACGTCTTGTGGCTGGGTTGGGTTGGGGGTATCATCAGCGAGCCCAGCCATTTGCAGCACCTCGTCCATCCAGACGACCGTGTCTTGCACGTAGCGCAGGCGGCCTTCGCGGCCGAGAGCTAGGCGCACGGAGCTCAGCTGTGCTATGGTGTCGACGACGGATCCGTTGATGGTTATCATCTTCGGGATTTGTGGGTAGTAGGACACATTGGGTTTTGAGTGTTGTTCTGTTGCGTAGTAGTTGCCAGCGGCTGCGATTTGGTCCAGAGTCATGCCTTCTGTGAGAGAAGTCCAGTCCGGCACCCAAGAGGGGAGACACAGGGATCTTCTGTGACCAACACCCGCAGTAGCAAGGATGATAATCTCTGCATCCCTCAGGAGGATACGGCGTGCGACTTTTGTGTACAACTCCTCGGCCCCAATATTGTAGTCGGGCCTGAAATCTTGTTCATCTCTGTCGCTTGGTAGTGCCACTAATACAATATCATATATATATATCAGCATCTGGTTTACTCAAAATGATAGCCGCGGTACCCACAGGATAGCAGAGAAAATATCTTGTCCCGAGGATCAGTGGCCCGGAAGTGACGGAAACGGAGGAGCAGTTGCTGGAGGGTCGTCGGGTCTTTTCCCGCGCGCTGAAGATCACGGGCGGCTGCGATGCTAAGGGGGTTCCTGAACGGGGCCTCCAGGTGAGCCATCGTGCCCGCCGCCGTGTTATTCTTCTCCATGACCCCGAACAAGATTCCATTGTTATCCACGACCCACTGACAGAGCTGGCGGAGCTCATCCCAGCTCACGGCGTGGTGGCCGCACACCACCAGGGCGTCCGAGGTGAGCGCCGCCTCCTGGATCGGCCAGTGCCTTGTGAACCATCGCCTCAACATCAAATGCGCGACGGTCGGCCAGTGTGCGGGGTTTAGGCCTGCCCCAAGCGACATTCTTTCGAAATCGTCGATGTTCATAGGCGGGAGGAAATCGCCTGTGGCGTGGATGAAGCCTCGCGTCAGCTGTAGCAAGTCCATCGCATGGGTTGTCGTATCTTCAGCGGTCCCGAGGAAGATGACGACCTGTTGCGCCTGCCTGTAGATATCGCCCATGATGGCGACCTGACTTGCCCTCTCGTCGTTGTCCTCCTGGTTGATGCAGACGGAATCGATCCATAGATATAGTGTGCAGCCCGGAGCTACAAGCGTGCTGACGATCTCAAAGGTGGCCTGATTGTAGCCGAGCCGTGACTCGATGCCATTTGCATCACGAAAGTACCCAGCCACCGACGTGTCACCCCATGCGTACGAAATGGCGACATACGTTGGACTGTCGTCGAGAGCGACCTGCACCAGTCCTGCGGCGAGGCTCGTCTCTTGGCCATCATATTGCGCCGCGCGCGACACCTCCAGAAGACGGACTTCCCTTCTCGTTTTGTTCAATGAGGCATAAAGAGGAGCTTCTCCTGTTGAGGGTCCTCGCGGCTCGACGGCGCGACTGCGCCAGTACGATGCACGATCTCCAGCAAGAATGCCCCATAGTTGTTGCTCTACCTGGAATACGTCAGCAGAGGTTTTCGGTCTCTGAGGATGCCAGTAGAAGCGGTGCCAGCCAAGCATGGCGAGATTTCGTCAGTCCGGGGACAAGAGCTGTGACGTTTGGGAAGACTGAAGTGAGCATAAGCTCAGCTCCATGTTTGGGGTCGCAGGATGGATTAAATTTAGTACACGGGTACTTTGCAGGCTTACCACGTCTGCACAATGCAGGCCAATTGGCTCTCAAGAACATGACCTCTGGCGTGGCCCCCAATACCTAGGTATGTTTTGATTCTCAATCCTTCCATTGCGAGGGAGTATTTGGCTATCATGGCGGATGTCAGGACCGGCCGATTTGGATGTGGCCCGCCGTTTTGTTGCCTCCAAGAAAGTAATAAAGCAACATTTTGATACTTCTTTTTCCTATGCCATATCCCGAGCCCAAGCGCCAAAGCAAACCCCGATTTTCTCTCTATCTTAAGACCAGGACTCCAGCCCCTTCAGGATACATCCCTCAGCACCCTCGCTCCTCCGTACCAGCCTTCCAATCCTGTAGACCTTCTCACCCTCCGCCTCCAGCACCTTGACGGCCTGGTCCGCATCCGCAGCAGAGACCACAACGACCATACCGACGCCATTGTTGAAGGTCCGCGCCATCTCTTTCGCCTCGACGTCGCCGGCCTTTCTGAGCCACTTGAAGACGGCGGGGTGCTCCCAGCTGGCCACGTCGATCTCGGCGGCCAGGCTCTTGGGCAGCGTCCGCGGGACGTTCTCGGTCAGCCCACCGCCCGTGATGTGCGATAGGCCCTTGATGAGGTTCTGGCCCAGGACCTTGAGTAGCGGCTGGACGTAGATGCGGGTCGGGGTGAGCAGGCTCTCGCCCACGGACCCTGCGGAGCTGTCCCACGGGCACGCGCCCGCGTAGCTTAGACCGGCACGCTCAACGATGCGGCGGACCAGCGAGAAGCCGTTGGAGTGCACGCCGTTGGATGCGAGTCCAAGCAGGACGTCGCCCTCAGCCATGTCCGCCAGGCGGGGCAGCCTCGCCTCCTTGCGCATGACGCCGATGGCCGCGCCGGCCGCGTCGTAGTCGTCGCCGTGGTAGATGCCGGGCATCTCTGCCGTCTCGCCGCCCACCAGCGCGCACTTGGACTGACGGCAGCCCTCGGCCACACCGGAGACAAAGGCCGCAGCGTCAGCCGGCTCAAGCTTGCTGCACGAGTAGTAGTCCAGGAACATGACGGGCTCGGCGCCCTGCACGATCAAGTCGTTCACGTTCATAGCCACCAGATCAATGCCGACGGTGTCGTGCTTCTTCATGCTTTGCGCAATGATCAGCTTCGTGCCCACACCATCAATGGCGCCCACTAGCACGGGTGCATTAGGATAGCCAGCGGCCGAGAGATCGACTTCGCCACCAAATCCACCAATTTCGGCGTCGGCCCCGGGCCTGGCGGTTGACCGTACAGCCTTCTTGATCATTTCGACAAGCTCGTTGCCCGCATCAATGCTGACGCCAGCCTGAGCATAAGTCAGACCTGCGCTCGGGGCGGCACCGGACTTCCTAAATGCACGGTGGGCGATATCCTTGCGGTAGAACATGTTCTCAAACTGGATCAGCTTGATGCCCTCCTCATAGGCCTTCTTCACAGCCTCTTCGAGGCTAGATCCAATAGCATTGGCAGCAATGACACGGCCGCCCGCTGTCTGAAGCTGTGTACCTGCCAACTTGGTGCCAGCGTGGAAGACGGTGATCTCGCTGCCCGCAGCAGGGCTTCCCACTGTCATGGGAGTCCCCTTGGCATAGCTGTTGGGATATCCACCCGCGGCTACGACCACGGTGGCGCTGAACTTGGGCTGCACCTTGAAGTCAACAGAGCTCAGATAGCCCTTGGCGCAAGCCAACATGATCTCGGCCAGGTCGGTGTCTTCTGACAGCAATGGCAGGACCGTCTGCGTCTCAGGGTCACCGAAGCGCACGTTGTACTCCAAGACCTTGACACCGTTGGGTGTGATCATGAGACCGGTGAACAGACAGCCCTTGAAGGGCATCCGGTCGTTCCTCAGACCGGCAATGGTAGGCTCGAGCACCTCCTTGTCGATACGCGCCACCAGCTCAGGTGTGGCGATGTTTGTTGGTGCATAGCATCCCATGCCGCCAGTATTGGGGCCCTCGTCGCCGTCAAAGATGCGCTTGTGGTCCTGGGCGGGAGGCAGGGACTTGATGGTGTAGCCGTCGCAAAAGGACAGTACGCTCAGCTCATCACCAGTCAAGAACTCCTCGATAACAACCTCGCTGCCGGCCGAGCCAAAGGCCTGGTCAACCATGATCTCCTTGAGGGCCTGGTGGGCCTCGGCCTTGGTTGTGGGTATGATGACGCCCTTTCCGGCGGCTAAGCCAGTGGCCTTGATGACGACGTCGTGCTGGACCGAGTCAATGTAGGCCTTGGCCTTTTCGTAGTCGGAGAAGTTCTCGTAGGCGGCGGTAGGGATGTTGTGCTTCTTCATGAAGTCCTTGGAGAAGGTCTTGCTGCCCTCCATACGCGCAGCAGCCTCTGAAGGGCCAAAACACGGGATGCCCACATTGGTGAAGAAGGCCTCGATGCCGGCGACAAGAGGCGCCTCGGGGCCGGGGACGACGAGGTTAATCTTCTCGTTCTGGGCCAGAGTGACGAGGCCGGGGAAGTCCTCGGCAGACACGGAGGTGTTGTTGGTCACCTTGGGGCAGGTCGCGGTGCCGCCATTTCCTGGGACGGCGATGATGGACTCGACGAGGGGCGACTGGCTGAGCTTCCACGCGAGGGCGTGCTCGCGGCCTCCGTTGCCGATGAGCAGGATGCGGAGGGACTGAGAAGCCATGGTTGGGGGGGGGGAGGTGGTAGGAGAATCAATTCAAGACGAAGACATCACTCAGGGAGGTCTGTGACAGTCAGTGATCCTCGACATCGTTTTTCTCTCTTTCACTGCGCGAAAACGGAGGGAAAACGCGGCGGGAAACGAGTCGCGAAATTTTTAACTGCCCGCAGGACCCCTCCCCCGCAATTCTGAATTCTGCCCGCTGTTAGTCCAGTCCAGTCCAGTCCAGTCTTCCACTAGGCTAGTCCCAGTCCCTATCTGCTTCTGATTGTGGAAGGCGGACCCATGCCTGCATTGGCTTCCTTCCGACTTTCCAGACTGCAAGACTGACGTGATAGCCTAAGGGTCTAACCCTGCAACCGCCCAGAACCTCTTCAACGCCAATCTCACTCACTGCGCTACCTAGAACAGAAGTATTCGACTTACACGATCCCTGAGAATAAAATACAGGGCCCTCAGCTGCAACCAACTTTAATTCCACCACCTCCACCTCCACCCCACCAACCCCCATTCTTCATGGCCAACAGCAGTGCAAAACCTCCAGACCTCCCAGCCCTCCAGTCCTCCCTCTCCCGCCTCTCCACAGCCGCCCACCTCCTCGACGGCTTCGTCCACCGCAACAAGAACCAGCACCGCGGCACGCGATGGTGGGGGCCATTCGACATGCTACGGCGCGGCGTGCGCAAGCTCGTGCCCGACCTGGAGAGTGCCGTGCAGCGCGCTGAATTCCTGTCCTCTTCAGCAGTAGCGCCAGCCAAGCGGACGAAGACCGCCGCCAAAAGAGCCCAGCAGCCCGAGCTGGGCAGGGTCGAGGCGAGGGCGCAGTGGGTGCACGACGTGGTGGCCGCCAAGGCGTTTGAGTGAGTTTTCTTCAGTTCCCTTTCTTGATTGATCGCGACACCGAGAGTCACGCGCTAGGGAGCATCTTACTGACGCAGGCGGTAACAGGGCCTTCACCCAGCTCGTGGCAGATCGGCAGTTCGCGCAGCTGGGCCTGATGCTCATCGGCGTGCTTGCGCAGGTGGAGGCGGCGCTGGGCCCATTCCTGAAGCCCGCTGAGCCGGAGGACGTGCAAGTGGACGCGGCCGGGCTAGATCCTGCCCGAGTGGCTGCCGTCATCGCCACGAGACCGGTTGTTTCTGCTGCACCGCAGGTCGGGGGCATCGGCGCCCAGCAGGAGGACGACCTGGGAGTTGCGATATCGAGGGGTGACCTCGGCGGCGACGAGGAGGACGAGACGGCCTCGAGGGCCCGGCGCGCCTCGCCGCAGCCAGAACACCCGCCGCTCAAGGAGAAAAGGTCCAACAAAAATGAGGCTAGAGGGAAGAAGAGACTCAGAGCAGACGATTCTGGCTCGTCGACGATAGGCAAACCCGAGAAGCCGGTACGGCCTGAGTCGTCGAAGGACGAAAAGAAGGCCAAGAAGAAGAAAAAGAAGAAAGGAGGTGATGAGTTCGACGACTTATTTAGCTCTCTCGTATAGAACGGACGGGCTTTTCTACATAAACTCTCATTCACTGCTCTGGGCAAATTCTGCCTTGTTATGGTCATGTGCACCAAGTATTGGGAACAACCCATCCGCTCAACGACGACACAACCTGGTCAGGGTAGCCTCCTTATTTCAAGACAAGAATGCTCCTTCACCATTAAAATGTCACAATTGTCATTCACACACAAGTAAAGTGGAAAAAATATCATTGCAGGTTAAAACAACACATCTAGTCATTACGAAAGTCACACGCGAACGCATGCCCAGGTTAATTACCAGTGCTTGCATGTCCCTTGTCACGGACTTCCATTGCCTGTCCCATATCCCATCTTCCATCTCCTTTTTTTTTTGTCTTTTCGACTACACAGACGCCCACTCTTACCCAAGTCTGAAGATGAAAAGCGCCCTGGAGTATCGTTCTCCAAAAAAGAAATTGGCGCAGCCCGGGTCTTCTGCGGCCACCGCATTGGTACAAGTGCGGTGGCACCAGCGATGGAAAGAAAGGCTGAGCCTTGTTTGTGCACCTCGTGACCAGAGGATGAGTTTCGCATGCTGCCAGAAAAGTCGAATTGACAGGATTTGAGAGACTCGAAAGTTTCTTGTCCCGATTTTGTTGAGCTCAACTATCATTGCCGGTACCGGAATTCTTGTCTTCGTCGCTCGTGTCTGGGGTGGCTGGCATGTTCGATTAAGGCCCGGTGCGGGTGTATGACCAAATACGAGCACGCATGTCTCCAGAACCAGTAGCAAAGTAGTTCCCGGTGGGGCTCGGAGCCACGGAAATGACACTATTCTTGTGGCCTTGCAGCATGACCTGAGTATTTCCGGTCCGGGGGTCCCAGAATTGTACCCCTCGGTCCTTGGATCCCGACATGACCCACTGGGCATCTGGTGTCAGGGCGACGGAGAGAACAAAGTCCTGGAAAAACGTTAGATCGCATAATTTTACGTGGCATGATTGATGATAGACTTACCCGGTGGCCTTCAAAAGTCTTGACACATCGTCCGCCCTTTGGAGCCTGGTTCATCTGTCCAGGTCGGGATGAGCTGAGCTCCCACATCTTGATGGTCCTGTCCAGACTGCCGCTGACGAGGTCTTTGCCGCTGGGGGAGAATGCAACACTGTAAACACTGTCCTTGTGGCCGTCAGGGCCCTCGAGTCGTTCGACAAGATGGCCAGTGCCAATATCCCAAACGCGCACACTCTTGTCCAGAGAACCAGCTGCGACGAGTCTACAATCAGGAGAGATCGCCACGGTGGTAACGCCATCCTCAATAGTGAGCGTCAACACGCTGGCAGACGTCTCGATGTCCCACAGTCGGACTGTGCGATCGCCACTGCCTGATGCAATAGTCCTGCCGTCGCGGGAAAAGTCCAGGCTATATATATCCTGCTCGTGGCCAGAGAATGTGTTTCGGATAGTGCGAGTCTGGATATCCCAGACCCGGATCAACTTATCCTCGGCGCCGGTGGCAAGGTACTTGCCGTCAGGACTGAAGCATACGCTTCTAATGTACAAATCGCCGCCAGTATCGGCGTTGTCGTCCTGCAGCACGCAAATCTTGTCCCCAGTAACGATGTCGTAGATCTGGGCGGACTTATTGCACCCGGTTGCGACGTATTTGCCGTCCATGCTGAACCGAACACAACAGACAACGCTTTCATGCGCCAGAGTGTGAACCAGATCCACATCAAGCATGCGTGGAACAGTCGGGTTGAAGACAACAAACCAATCATCTCTAGCCTTCTTATGCTGAGGGGCCAGGCGCTCGATATCGAGGTCACCGAGGGCATTGTTGGGAGGATGATGCGGCTGGGCCATCCTAGCGTGGTCCGGAGTCGGGTGCGTGCCGACCTGGGGAGATTGGCCTGGGCCTCCAGGACCCGGATACGGAATCGGAGTGTTGATCTGAGGAGTCGCCGGGCCACCAGCTGGCGGTCTACCGGGTCCACCACGCTTCCCAGGTCCGGGACTGGCGGTGCTCTGGGGAGGCTGGGACGGGAAACCGCCCGGGGCTGGGCCTTGAGGGTATTGCTGCTGGAAGGGCGGCGCCTGCGATGGCGGCGGAGGAGGCGGCGGCGGGCCCTGAAGCCCCGGGGGAGGCTGCGGCATCTGATGAGGGGGGCCCTGCTGCTCCTGTGGAGGAGGAGGGGGTGGAGGAATCGGACCGCCCTGACCGCCCTGGCCGGACATGATGGCGCTGAAGGCATTGGTGCCCATGCCGATGGCTGGCGGGGGGGCCTGTGGAGGGCCTTGATGGGGAGGCGGACCGACCATGGCACCCTGAGGCGCGCCGCCTCTGGCCTGTTCAAGCTGTCGACGGAGGTGGGTGACCTCTTCCTCGAATCTGCCAGGCAATCTTGTCAGCGAGAGGGCACAGGCGCAAAGGCGAGCCTGAGGGGTTATCCTACTTTTGCTTAAGCGCCATGTGGGTTTGTTCCATCGCGTAGACCTTCTCACGAACCAATTGCATTTCATTTACCTGGGTTTGAACTGTGACGTATGTTAGAAGCTGGGACTGGGGAGGTCGCGCCGGGCGGCCACCGGTATCCCTGGCGGCAAGTTTGGGTGTACTCACTCTGGTGCTCGTAGTTTTCGCACTGGCGAACCTGGGTCTCAAACTCGGAGCGGATGTTATCGAGCAGTTCGTTCAAGCGCGGCGCGCCATTTCCTCCGGGAGGGACGCCCCCCATGCCTCGATGCGGATACATGGACATGATTGCGACACCTCAATTGTATGTGCTGCTATTGACAGTGTTTGAAACGGGCGGCAGGGCCTGGTATCGACGCTGTCGCAAAAGTCACAGCAGAGATGATTGAAGATGCCGTATGCTCTTGGGTGAATAGAGCGCCGGGATGTCTCACGAGGATTGGGTCGGGCCGGCGATGGTCGTGGTGCTTTGGGTCGAAGTCGTCGTGGGATTGCGATCCAAGCGTGGGCTGCTCTTGTGTTTTTTCCCGGCGACGATGATGAGCTCCACCGTCGGTGGAAGACGACGTTGGAGACAAGAAAGGCTGGGTGGCGGTGGCGGCCGCTGATGGAGAAGTCACGGTCCGGACCTGGCTGCGTTGATCTGGTCGTGTCGTGTCGTGTAAGGAGGGCGGGAGGAGGGCAGAGGCAGAGTCAAGAGGAGGAGAAGAGGAGAGGCGCGCGAGATTGAGGATGCAACGAGCAAGCACACACGACTGATTTTAGGAACCCGAGCCAAGCCCAGCCTGAGCACCAGGTGGCCCTGGCGGCCGTGCCCTGGTAATGGGTGGGAATGGTGGACAAGCTAGGCAAGGCAAGGCAAGGCAAGCTGCAAAGCACCAGCGCGCAGAGTAACTCACCTAACCTCCCGCTTGGTTGCTGAAAAGAATGGGGCGGCGCGACCTAGCGCAGCCGAGTGGATCCACACCCAAGACAAACCCTGCCCGCAGCCGAATCGGGCCACCCACCGCAACCTTGCACCCCAAGGATGTCCCTTCCTTTCCTGGGTAACGGGGGGCCGTGAGGACGTGTCTACCCGCCACATGTACTCTGCAACGATCCGCACCGCCAAGATACATTGTACACTCCATCTCAAGGCAGCTGCCCACAGACAGACTGTGCATGCAATACGCTACTAGGTGCGCATTGCAGGAGCCGATGGTTTCTGTGGCTGCCGCCGTCCGGTTCCGTGCTGCAAATATAGGTGTGTGTGGACATGTACGTACCATGCTGTGTAAGGTGCATTGTTTCACAGAAGGGGATCGCCCCCTCCACAAGACAAAATGTCACGAACGCCTCCATCCGGCCAGACCAACACAAACATACTGTACAGAGTAGACGAGAGTACAGAGTACAATACGGCCATGTGCGGTATCAAATGTACGTACACGCTCAGGGCCGTTGAATTGTGCGGGATTGATTGGCAAGATGCGACACTTTGCCTGTGGGGGCGGTTGATTGCCAAACATGGCTAGTGACAAGGGCCTCCGTCCTGGGCAAGCTGCCTCATGGGGATAAGCCCAGAGGGAAAACGTGGCTCTCGCGGGTGAGGCATGCTCGGCTGCTGCCTGTGCTGTCAGGCCTGGTCTCGCTGCCCGCTTGGGCAGGCAAGTAGGTAGGTACCTGCGTACCCAGAAGTACACACATTCGTCACCGAATCCAGGTGGCAGGTCGGGATTCAGGGTTTTGGGTCAGGAGGGCCCCCGACCAGCCGGCCTGCCGGCCTGCTCAAGCGCCCAACCCCTACGAGATGTCTCCGGCGTCTGTGCGCTCGCAGTACATTTCATCACGGCGTCTAAAATAAAGTTGGGGCCGGATGGGGATATGGGCAGCACAGTCTGACTGTGCTTTGTGCTGGTACTACAGTCTTGCGTACTCGACATCAGATCTCTGTTCCATCTCCGTCTCACTCAGGCTCTCGAAGGAGCATCGACTCATACACTGCCGTCTCGCCCCACGAGCTGCTGGGATCGATGCTTTGTCGTTCAATGCTCGAGATGATCGCATCGAACTAATTCAGATCAAAACCTAGAGGCAGATGTCCACTGGCCAAGTACGGTAGTCGATACTGTTGCTCAAGGTGACACAGTGCACAGTACGGATACAAATCGATCATGACGGCACTTGGCACAGTCCGCCGCTGTCCAATCTTTCCACAGCTGCTGCGAATTACCTATGGCATGTAGTGTACAGCTTACAGCAGGATGCAGGATGTGTCACCGTATCACTTCCCCCCACGGACAGCACGGGCAGTGCATACATAGTTACTGTACTGCTGAGCACAGTGCTCATCGTGTCACAGCTGTGAGGATGTGAGGAATCCCTCGCGGGCGTGGAGGTCGGCGGATACAAAACAAAGGGGGGACCGCAAGACTTATGCGCTAAAACGGCACCCTTGCATTGTGGTACATATTCTGCAGGTGTTGCGGATGCAGCTGCAGTACTTGATAGTGGAGGGCGAGGGCGAGGGCGAGGGCGAGGGTAAGGGGAGTGGACACCGGCAAGTGAACGGTCGTGAACCATCCATCCATCACGGAACGGGACACCACTGTGTCTAGCACGTAGATACGTACCTTGTGCGACAGTAGCTGCTAGTCCTGCAAATGTCTCACGGCCTTGTTTTAGAGGCGACCACACCGCACTAACCTCCTCCTCCACACACTTTGTTTCCGCCCAGCTCATCCCGTCTTTCCCAGACCAGACGACTCATCATCCCAACTTTAGCCGATACCTGGCACAATGCGACACCATGGTTAGCAAGAACCTCCTTGTCTGACCACGTTACCTCTGCACCAGCTTATGCGAAAAGGGGGGATATGGCACGTGACCACCATTCTAGAACAGGAGATGGAACAGGCGATGGACAGGCGATAGCCACCATCTTCAGCATCTTGTGACTAAGGCATTTATCTGTACGAGGTCACACCAGGTGCTTGTCAAGTGCGAAGGGATTTATCTCTTCAAGTACGGATTTCCCCAACGGTGGACATCACATCATCGGGAAGCAACAAAATGAGGTACATCGCAACCTTTTAATCTGTTATGGAATCATTTCAGTTTTGAAGCAGGTCGCAGCTCCACATGCACCATTTGCAGCATGTCAAATTTCGGCAGCCGCCTCGTACAGAATCGCAAACGCTGAAGGCTCATAGATTAGCCCCGCTAACAGCTCTGCAGCTTCCAAAGTTCTTCCTCATTTCGTACTTGATGGTATCGTCCTTTGTATCGATGAGACAGGCTGCCCGGTCGAAGCCGGACTCCTTGGGTACTGAGGTAGCGCCTTCTGCTTCTGCTTGCCGACAAATTATTTCATATCGCCTCCAGTGGGCTACTTCTCGGCTTCAATACCGACGGGCAACATTATTTTGGCGTCTTGAATGGCTGCACTTGTTACTAATACCACCATGAAATGCTTATGTTCCTTGCGATGAAGGATGAAATCTTGCCGGCGTGAGTTATAAACGTGCACGTTGATTTTCTCAGGAGTGAACTCTTTCTCCTCGCACATTGGCGTGCCATCGGAGCCTTTGGATGATTCAATGACTGCGCATTTCGATGTATGACATCTGAAGCTAAAACCTGCCATCTGTAGAGTTCTGACGCGTTTGGTGCATTACGGCGACACAACCTGGTATTCCCAAGTGCTCCAGTCTGAGAGCCATCACTGTGTTGAAAATTCTTCCACAAAGGTAAAAGGTGCCAGGCACGTCAAAATGGCACGGAAACAGCAAGTTTTCCTCTGAAATCACTGCTTTTCTTGGCTCAACACGGTGACAGATGAATCTTCAGACTGTGCTAGTGGTGTCTGACATGGAATTGCTTAGTGACTCTAGCAAGATTCATCCAAGATGTTGGCTAGTGATATTGAAGTTCACAATGCTGATAAAACCTGAGACGTCACAAGATATTGTTAAGGAAATAAGAGCATCCGTTTGTTACGTATAATTATCTTTGGGCATACATGTGGGGGGGTGGTTCGAGGTGGCCTCATCAAATGATACAATTCGAAATATTGAGGTTACATTGCGGGCATGATCCGCGAGAGAAACTTGACAAGTTGAGAAATTGTTTGGAAATATGTGAGATGGGATCGTTTCACATGGACTCAGTCACCTCGAAACACCGTTTTGTCCCATGGGCGCATGGCCTCTAGTTCGGCACGTCCACAGGCAGCTTCTGGTCTGGTATTCCCAGATCAACTTTCCCTGGCTTTGTCGCAGTCAGGCTACGGTCATATGGCAACACAAGTATCAAGAAGCCAACGCTCGTGAGGTGATCAGCACAAGGACAAGCCAAAAATTCCCACGGCCGCTAAACCAGGAGAGTGAAAGGGAAATATCAATATTCTTGGATTGTCAGATACATTCACCGATATATAACAACACCTGTGATTTTCGACACTAGCTTTGCAGCAATATAACTCTTCTAATAATCACACATTGCTAAGCCTAATTACAATTTTCTCTTCGCTGTTGGATTTAATATTGATTACATAATGTGTAAAATTTGCCTTTAACCACTGGAAGATAGCCTCATATATCGAGTCAAAGCATGTGACAACGCTAGTTGAGCAGTGAGTATCTCCAGATGCCTCGAGGTTGCTATAAGAAAATTTGAATCATCCCCATTGAAATGGGCCTGTGGGCTTTTGTGCCTCTCGGTAAATACTGTGCCATTTGACACTTGAGATGTGCCCATCAGTGCCACTGAGCGTGAAACCCTGTTCCAATAGCTGCAAAATCGGGTGTGTGTGAAACTAACAGCCCTTATCCGTGGCCTGCTCTGGGCTGTCAGACTTGTACTCGCAGTCTTGTAGCAACACGAGACGCCGATTGCATGATGAAATTCCATGACGTGAAGACGCTTGTCTGCCCCTGTGACTATACGAAGGATTGAAAGAGATCTGAGCGCACGGATGGTAGGTATCCGTTTAAATTCGTGTTTCCTACTGATTCCAATGCTTTCAGCAGATGCTCCAATGAGGACGGAGAAACAAGGCCCGTTCATGCTCCTGGAGGGGCACCCTTCAAGTTGGTCTCCTCTAACTAACTAACACTATAGTAACGGATTCTTGCTCAATATTCGACTGTGTAAATGGTCCTCCGGGAGACTCTTATGCCTTGGGTACCTAGGTAGTAGGGCCTAGCAGCCTTGCTCAGCCGCAATGTATGGACTACATGAGCTCGTCGAAAGCTCATCGGTGTGGGTTGACATTTCATCGCTTTTAGTGTCACTACGTATTTTGGATCTTCCTTGGATCAAGTTATGATGTTTCGTACAACTGAGTTTGAATGATCTAGCTTATCTCTATAAATTTTGTATTTGAAGGGCAAGAAAAATGACAATAAGTTATCTTAAGTTAAATAGTAAAGTGCTCAACAATGACGCTCAAACAACTTTTCCTATGTAGATGTTGCATCACCACCACCCGGCAACAGCCCGTTCGCTCTAAAAGCCCTATCCATGATCTCTCGGATTACCCACTCCTTCCTCTTGCCATATTGATTGCCCGTCTCGCCGTTTTCCTCTGCCACAAGGGCCACCTCCCTCTTGACCGCCGCGTACTTGTCCTTATCCCCCGCTTGCTGGCTCAACCATTCCCTGAATATTAAATGACGAGCAACATCAGGACATTCAGGGCCGTAAACGTGAATATTCGTGTCCGGCGTCTGGCACCCGAGGAAGCGGTGTCCGTAATAGGACGGCTGCCGGAAGTACAGCGTGAAACCCGCTGTTTCAAGCGCCGGCACGTACGAGGCTTCGTCGGCGGGATCGGCGACCACGAGGTCGACGTCAATCACAGACCGGGCAGAGAGACCCGGGACGCTGGTGGATCCGACGTGGTGGATGTCAAGTGCTGCGGACCCGAGGGCGGCGCGGAGTCGGGACTGCAGGTCGGAGAAGTCGTCTGCCCAGGCGGGGTTGTAGTCCACGATGTGCAGACCGCGCCGTGCAGGACGCTTGGCGAGCACCTCCATTGGTGCTGCGACGTCCGGGGTCGTGGTGATTGCGCTTGGAGGTATATTGGAAAACATGGTGTGCGACTACTTGACTCGAGATCTACAAATGTGCGACTTGGTAGCTGAGATCCAGCGGCAGGAAGATAAATTTGAGAGCCAGAATCAGGATCTTATGTATTAGAGGTTCATAAGTATTCAAATCAAAAGCAGGCTCAGATAAGGTAATTAGGTAAGGGCCGTAGGGCCTTCGTCTTACACCTACACTAGTGAGTCGGAGTTCAAGGTTCACCTCGCGATTGACACAACAATCAGCAACTCCGAGCCCCGTAGGGAGGGCAGAACTCCGGTAGGGCCCCTACCAACAGCTTATTATATCAGCCCACTGACTGTAAATAGCTTCGAGTGAGCGTGTGCAGCTTTGTTTCCTTTGCCGTTCTTTTTGATAGGCAAGCTATAATAGAAAACAAAAAGTTTCTATAATCGAATGAAGTCTTTATATTATAGAAATAAGAGGCCAGTCTTACATCTCATATGTTGGAGTACCTTTCGAATTCTTTTAAGGTACAATACATTTTTTTCACAGAGAATTTGTGCGCTCAGCCAGTGTAAGTGGCCACTCTTCTGCTCTCTCTAAGTTCCGCAGCTGTTTTTTCGACTCTGTGGGGGTTCTCTCAACTCATTATGGCCCGCTCCAGGTTCACGACGCCGCGATGGTAGACTACCTATGAGAGGGCCTCCGCAGTGGCATTCAATGGCCACGATTGTAGGTGCTATGCCCAACCCTTTATCATTCTGCCAACTAACCAATTTTGTTCATCTAGTTAATGAGCGATAGAGGGAGACCGATTCATGGTCACGATATAATTGACTCCTCTAGCCCTGAAGCAGCAGGAACAAGCGGGAGGTGAGCGAGTATCAACTAGGCTTGAGCCGCTTACGCATGTAAGATCGGAGCCAGCCTTTAGGGGCCTCTTGCGTCCATCAGAGGCACAACGCGCATTTCCAGGGTTCATGTCAGCAAGCACTCAAAGACTGGCCAATTGACTCGGAAGAGAATTGCAGTTTCCTAAGACTAAGTTTTTCGGGATACGAGGTGTTCCACACAACAGGCAGCGGCCCCCACGACGTAGCACCGCAGCCGCACTGCCTCGGCCTCCCCGAGATGGATTTTATATCAGCCCCAGATGTCAGAAATGACGCGCAACCAGACCATTTCAATGTAACCATTTGCACTTCAGTCGGCTAAAAGTACGATCAGCCTCACAAGGCTCTCAACGTTCATGACCTGGATATTGCATTAGCCTTTCTGCTACCCAATAATTGGCGGTTGGAAAAAGGTGAATAGCGTCAAAACTGCTAGCTTGCATACTGCAAGTCAACCACGGCGTTTGTCTTGGATGCGTACAACACGGCCGGACTTATTTCATGCAGTTGAATTGGATGTCTTCTGAAGTCATGATGCGTCTTTGCATCGTCCCGTATTCCTTTTACAGTATGAACTCACCGGAGGCTGAAAATGAAGACCTTGTCAGGCTGGTCCACAGCAGAGAGCGATAATGTTGCCCGTGACCGTGTTTTTATGCATATAAAAGCATTCAGTTCCTCTGAGACAAATTCGAGTTCCCAGTTTCTTGAGTTCTATATGTGACTGCCATTATTCGAAATTTCCATCCAACGCGCTGTGCAGCTTTCTATTTGCCATGTTCTCTTCTTATATCTTCTCCTAGTTGTAACACATTCATTCTGAACACTCAGGGTCTCAACTCTCTTTCATCGATCCTTTTCATCCCTGAAGACTCGATTTTGGTAATTGAAAGCCTCAACATCCATATGTGGAGACGTCTGCGTCCTAAAGAACCCCCCCAGGTGCCATTTGAGCTTTGAGAATGTGAGGTTCCCCTTTCCCCCCATTTCTCTCTTCCTTCAAAGTCAACTGGTAGCTTCATCTATGTGCTGAGACTAGACTTGCTCACAGGGAGTCAACTGGTGATAATACCCTGTTAGGGCTTGGAACATGGGCCTCTGGAGCGCAGCCCACAGGCAAGGATCATTCAACCCACAGGGCGACCAACAACAAGGAAGCAAGTGCACGTCTCAAAGATGAAAAAATGAGCGTCCCGCTTGCATGTTGGGTCAACAATGCTCACGATGACCCCTGGAGCCATGCTGGCGGAAATGCAAGGGGCAAGCCGACAGGCGGGGCAGCAGCAAAGAACCAATAAGCTTGGGATTGCTGGCATTCTATTACCAGAATCGTCAAAACAAGTGGTCAGGTACCCATCCGAATGGTATTCTCACATGCATGCATGTTGCTCATTCTTTTAAAGTTGGTTGAGACATCACGTCTCGAGCAGGACCTTGAGATCAATATGTATTGGTGGCCGAATTCCATCTCGGAAAGCTTGAACCTCAATATGTAACTTCAAGTCAAGCCTTTTCAGGATTCCAAATTTTCAGTGATCTATCATTTGTCTCTTCAAAGACATACCTGCCTCTTTTTACACTTAGAAGTAACTTTCACAACATTGAAAGTGCCAGGAATGGAAAACTGTCAATTCATTCCAGGAAGTTTGTGGTCAGCAGTATTTCAAAACTAGCACAGCATATTTCGAAGCTATTCAAAAGAAATCAGAGATTCGCACCGGCTAAATCGGAGGATTTACCGGCTCGCGCTAACTAAGCGATAGCAGCTAATCAGATTACGCCATTTTAACTACGCTTTAACCACCTATAATACGTTTTATAGCCGCAGTAATTAATACCTTACGTAGCGCCTATTGCTACTATACTTAACTTATTTACCTATTAATAATATTTTATTAAATTAATTAATTATTTATCGGAATTATTCGATTTAATTTTAAAGATATACCCTCTTTATCTAGATTTCGATTTTCTGCTATTATAGCGATATTGGAAACCCTCGGGTCTTAAGGCGATAACGATAAGTCGATAACGAAAATAACGATAACGAAAATAATAATAACGATAAAGTTTAAAACGTTATTATAATATATATAGATTAAATAGGTAAAAATATTATAGATTAGTATATAGATATATAGTAAAGCGATAAGGACCCTTATTATATTAGCTATAGAGGTTAAATTAATATTGTATATATAAATTGGGTGGTGGGCGTAAATAAGTGCACTGGGTGCTGTACTTGTACCGGTGTACCCTCCGATTCAGCCGGTGCGAATCTCTGATTTCATTTAAAATCATATTTGAACAAGAGCCCGCATCTCCTAGCAGTAGGGTGACCTGCGGATGCGGAGAAGAAATCCCACTTCTTGCATTCCTCTGGCTCAGACAATAGCTGCCAACATTGAATGTCAACCCCTTCAATACAAGTAGGACATGGGCTTTATCATGTTCCGCGCGGTTGAATCTATACACTACGAGCTCTCTGGCGTTCTGTCCTAATAGAAGACGTTTCTAGTGTCCTGGATCTTTTGTGCATTCACTGAAGACGTATGGAACGCTACCACATCCTGTGTTTTACAAGAATCGAAACCGTTTCAATGAGGGAAATTTGTAGGAGACTGAATTCTTGGAAATTCGTGTTGCTTCAGATACTGCTATACCGAGTGAGGTAGACCAGATGCTCGAGGCACATGGCCTGGGTACTGAGGCTCGGAATGGCTAAGAGGTCTCCACCAGCCAAGATGCCACACGGCTGGTATTACTCGGCAGGGTCGCTTCTTCCCGTCAGGAGGCAGCGGATATCTCAGGCATTTGGAGGAAAGCAAGGATCTTTCAGTAAGTGAAGACGATAGCAGTCGTAATGGTTTTGAGTTTTGCGGACCTTTAGCTATGTAAGCCTACACAACCACCAGCTTCTAACTCAGGGTACTGTCAAGTCAATAACCAAAAATGCCATTATGATGACCTGTAGGGCCAACATCAAGGGTATTTATATATATCTATATGGACTGATCATTGTTGGAGACTGAAATCAGGTGGATCAGGGCCCCATCACTATGCCGCCGCGCCGCAGTAGGAAAGGCCGCCGGCGCACTTCCTTGTTTCTAATCTATCGATCACAGCATTCGCACTAATGGAAGAGCAGTGTCAGAAAGTGCCACAATTTTCAACCGGCGTTCATGCAGGTTCAACTTACCATGACAGAGGCGCCGCTGATGAAGCAATTCCAGGCTTTCTGCATTGTGCCACAGTTTTGGTCGCTGCCATTAAGAGCCAGGCAGGAGGAATAGGGGGACTGCGCGGAATGACATCGATCAGCTCATTATTTCGAGATGAGAATGGCATCGAGGGGTTTCCAAACGTACGCAACCTGTTGACACGGTATGACAGTTCTCCTGAGCAAGGACGACGGTCAGGACCGACAGGAGAAGACCGGTGATAGAGAACTTCATATTGCCAAAAGAGTTCTTTCGTCAAAGTGTGGTAGGGACTGAGATATCGGCTGTAAGGTTTCGGAATACCAAACAAAGAACGAGGTTTTCAAGGCGGCGCAATTGGCGATTAATATACTTTTGAGATCTACGTAGTCATTGCGATTCAAACTGCAATTCGCATTGTTGCGAGTCAGCTGATCGAAGCGAAAAGTCTCTTTTATTGCTGTGACGAAAAGGTGAAACCCCTGCTTCTTTTTATATGTCCTTAGTTTCGCCTTCCCCGGCTGATGGCCCCCACGTCCAAGTCAGTCGCACAAATGCCAATAAAATGCCAGCTGAGGTGCTACGCGTGATTGCCATGGAAAGTTCCCTTGTCAGGTTTCATCGCCGGCGATTGTAACAGGTGATAATTCTGTACGTAGATTATAAGAGGTCGGGGCGTTGTAAGATGCCGACGGATAAGTGGTTGCTTATGTGGACCCACCTACATAGGAGGCAGGTATGGCTAGCGCTGCTGTGGGTACGCAAACTGCCGATGGTAATTAGAGACACGACTCATATTCCATCGACATATTGCAGCTAGAGTTGGCCCACCCAGCATTTCGGTTAGCCCACCCAGCTCTTTCCTTCCGCCTACCAAGTATAAAGTTTTCTATATAAAATGCCACTATAGCTTAAATACTGCCTACAGCTACCCCTGCTACTATCCCGCCTTAAGCTTATTTTAAACATATTAAGTAATTATATTAATTAAATTTAAGTATAAATATAATAAAGTTAACTTTATAGCTAAAATATTAAATAATTAAAAGCTTATAACGCTAAATAAGTTAAAAGTTTATAATATATTTAATAAATTAAAACTTTATAATATGCTAAATAAATTAAAAATTATAATATATAAAGTAAATTAAAAGTTTATAATTAAATAAGTTAAAAGTTTATTTAAAATATTGAAAAACTTATTTTTTAAATAAAAAATAAAATATATTAATTAATAAAAATAATCCCTTTTAAATATAAGGTTAAAAAACCTATAATTATATATTTTTTAAATTAAATTTTATTTAATTATATTATATTTCTATAATTAAGCTTTATCTCTTTAGTTATTTTAAATAAAAGGTAAACCTTTTTAAAAAAGTATATTAAATTTTTAACTTTTTATTCTTTTCTTAACTTATTATTAATTCTTAATTTATATATAATAAATTTCTTTATTTCTTTAAAATAAATTTTATATATCTTTAAAGTTATAATAAATATATTTATTTATTTAAATAAGAAAAGTTTTTTTTATTTTTATACTTTTTTATTTTAATAAAAAAACTTTTTACTTAAATAAAGATTTATTTATTATAGTTAAAGTTTATTTTTATAGCTATTTATAATAAAGCTATTAAATTTATATATTTAAATAATAAAATGTAATAGCTTTATTTAATTTATTTAAAAGTTTTAAATATATATAAATAATAGTTTAAGCTTAATTAATAGTTATATTAATTTTATATAATAAGTTAACCCTTCTATATATAAGGTTAAAAGATTTATAATTATATATTTTTTAAAAATTATATTTTTTTTTAAATTAAATTTTATTTAACTATATTATATTTCTATAACTAAGCTTTATTTATCTAAATAAAAGGTAAACCTTTTTAAAAAAACGTAATAAATAATTAACCTCCCTTTTTCCATTTAACTTATTATTTATCCTTACTTTATAGGTAATAAACTTATCTATTTCTTTAAAATAAATCTTATATATCTTTAAAGTAATAATAAATATATCGATTTACTTAAATAAGGAAGGGTTTTTATCTTTACACTCCTTCGCTTTAATAAGAAAACCTTTTACTTAAGCAAAAATTTACTTATTATAAATAGAGTCTATTTCTATAGCTATTTATAGTAAAGCTATTAGATTTATATATCTAGATATTATACTTAGTAATAGAATATAGTGGCCTTACCTATAGTTTATTCTAACTACAGCTGTAAACTCGCTTAATAAGCGTGTGTAAATGCTAGTTTAAGCTTAACTAGCAGTTATCTCGGTTTTAGTGGGCTAAATAATTGCTTTTAAGTGGTCTTACAGAAAAGGTTATAGTGGTTGCTCGGTTTCGTTAGATAGGTATATATTTAAGCAGAGCTAGAACCTGTGCGTATCCTATAAAACAGTTAGGGCAATGGCGGCTTTTTAATATCGCCTATTTTAAGCAACTTATATTCGCTTAAGTTATACGGCAATAGCACTTTTATATAATGCTTAACGGCGTTAAACTAGGTTGCTTACGGCCTGCGATAGCTTTAACCTCGATAGACCGGTTTATATTAAGGCTAATAGCTTATTAAAAGTACCGGCGCGAATAGAAGATTAGGCGCGGCTTAACGCTATAGCTATTAGCGCAGAATAGCGGCTTCTAACTATAGACGGGCTTATAGAAGCAGATTAATAAGTTATTATAAAAAGTTTTATATAGTAAAACCTACTATATTAATTTAAAAGATATATTATACCTTATCCTTCTTAAATATTTACTATTATTCTAGCTTAATAAGGGAACTTAAATAAATAAAATAGTCGATATATTTTTTAAATTAAATTTTATTTAATTATATTACATTTTTATAATTAAGCTTTATTTATTTAAGTAAAAGGTAAACCTTTTTAAAAAAGCGTATTAAACTTATAACCTTTTATTCTTTTCTTAGCTTATTATTAATTCTTAACTTATAAGTAATAAATTTCTTTATTTCTTTAAAATAGATTTCCGAATTATATATTTTTAAAGTAATAATAAATATATTTATTTACTTAAATAAAGAAAGTTTTTTATTTTTATACTCTTTTACCTTAATAAAAAAACTTTTTACTTAAATAAAAATTTACTTATTATATTTAAAGTTTATTTTTATAGCTATAAAGCTATTAGATCTATATATTTAAATAATAAAATATAGTGGCTTTACTTAAGTCTTAAGCGTATATAAGTAATAGTTTAAGCTTAACTAATAGTTATCTCGGTTTCGGCTAAATAATTACTTTTAAATAGTTTTATAGAAAAGGTTATAATAGTTACTCGGTTTTACTAAATAGGTATATATTTAAATAAAGCTAAAACCTATATATATCTTATAAGAGTATATTAAAGTAATAGCGGCTTTTTAATATCGCTTATTTCGAATAACTTAAAGGTTTAAGTTATATAGCGATAACACTTTTATATAATATTTAACGGCGTTAAATTAAGTTGCTTATAGCCTATAATAGCTTTAACCTTAATAGACCGGTTTATATTAAAGCTAATAGCTTATTAAAAGCATTAGTGTAAATAGGCGTAGCTTAATATTACGGCTATTAGCGTAAAATAGCGGCTTTAAATTATAGATAGGCTTATAGAAAATTAATAAGTTATTATAAAAAGTTTTATATAGTAAAACTTATTATATTAATTTAAAAAATATATTATACTTTATCCTTCTTAAATACTTATTATTATTTTAGCTTAATAGGGAAACTTAAATAAATAAAATAGTCGATATAATAAGTTAAATAATTACTTTTAAATAGTTTTATAATATAGCGAAATAAGGTTATAATAAATATATATTTAAATAAAGCTAAAACCTTTAAAGTAATAGCGGCTTTTTAATATTATTTATTTTAAATAACTTATAAAGATTTAAGTTATATAGCAATAGCACTTTTATATAGTGTTTAACGATATTAAATTAACTTATAGCTTATAATAGCTTTAATTTTAATAGGTTAATAGCTTATTAAAAATATTAATATAAATAAATTAGGCGCGGCTTAACACTATAGCTATTAATATAAAATAGCGGCTTTTAATTATAAATAAGCTTATAAAAAATTAATAAGTTATTATAAAAGGTTTTATATAGTAAACCTAATTATATTAACCTTAAAAAATATATTATATTTTATTCTTCTAGGATATTTATTATTATTCTAGCTTAATAAAATAATTTAAAAAATAGTTAATTAATATAAATAATATAAATACTTAATTTTTTAAAACTTTCTTTTTATTTAATTTTATTTATTTTACTTTTTTATAAATAAATCTTAATATAATAAATAATTTAAAATATATAAATATTAATTACTTTTAATAAATTAATATTATTATATCTTTTAAAAATATTAAAGATAATAGCTTTAAAGGTCGAAAAAAGGTTTTTAAAAAATATATAATAGCTAATAAAAATATTATTTAAAAATATAAAATAATTTAAAGCTACTTTTATTAAGCGTAAAATATTTTTTTAATTAAATTTTATTAAAAAGAAATATAAGTTAAAAAGAGCTTAAAAAGCTTTTTTAACTTTAATATTATTTTTTTAATAAAAAGTATATTAACTATTTTATTTATTTTAAATTTCTTTATTAAGCTAAAATAATAATAAACTTTATTATATAAAACATTTTATTCTTTTTAAGTATAAGGTTAAAAGACTTATAATTATATTTTTTTAAACTATATTTTATTTAACTATATTACGTTTTTATAACTAAACTTTATCTTTTTAATCTATTTAAATAAAAGGTAAACCTTCTTAAAAAAATATATTAAATAATTAACCTTTCTTTTTCTATTTATCTTATTATTTATCTTTACTTTATAAGCGATAAACTTTTTTATTTCTTTAAAATAAACCTTATATATTTTTAAAGTAATAATAAATATATTAATTTACTTAAATAAAAAGAAGTTTTTATTTTTATATTTCTTTACTTTAATAAAAAAAACCTTTTACTTAAGTAAAAATTTACTTATTATAAATAAAGTTTATTTTTATAGCTATAAAGCTATTAAATTTATATATTTAAATATTATATTTAATAATAAAATATAATAGCTTTACTTAAGTTTTAAATATATATAAATATTAATTTAAGCTTAATTAATAGTTATCTCGATTTTAATTAAATAATTATTTTCGAGTAATTTTATAAAATAAAGTTATAATAAATAGGTATATATTTAAATAAAGCTAAAACCTTAATTAAAATAATAGCGGCTTTTTAATATTATTTATTTCTAATAACTTACTTAAATTATATAGTAATAACACTTTTATATAATGCTTAATAGCATTAAACTAAGTTACTTATAGCCTATAATAGCTTTAACTTTAATAAGCTAATAGCTTATTAAAAGTACCGATATAAATAAATTAAATATAGCTTAATATTATAGCTATTAATATATAATAGCGGCTTTTAATTATAGATAAGTTTATAAAAGTAAATTAATAAGTTATTATAAAAAGTTTTATATAATAAAACTTATTATATTAATCTTAAAAGATATATTATACTTTATTCTTTTTAAATATTTATTATTATTTTAATTTAATAAAAGATTTTAAATAAATAAAATAATTATTAAAATATAATATATCTTTTAAAATTAATATAATAAGGTTTATTATATAAAACTTTTTATAATAATTTATTAATTTACTTTTATAAGCTTATTTATTATTAAAAGCTATTATTTTATATTAATAGCTATAATATTAAGCCGCGCTTAATATATTTATACTAATATTATTAATAAGCTATTAGCTTAATAAGGTTAAACCTATTATAAGTTATAAGTTAATTTAATGCTATTAAGTATTATTAATATATAAAAGTGTTATTATTATATAACTTAAATAAGTTATTTAAAATAAGCGATATTAAAAAGCCGCTATTATTTTAAATAAAGTTTTAACTTTACTTTATAAATATATATTTATTAATTATAACTTTATTTTATAAAAATACTTTAAATAATTATTTAAGTTATTACGCTTATTATTATAAATTATTTATCTTATTTAAATTTTATCTCTTAAAGCTAAGAATATAGTAAAGCAAGGGGGGGGGGAAAGCTATAGTTAAAATAGCTATAGCTCCCCCTTTCTCTATAAACCTTAGTTTACTTTATACTTAAGCTTCCGTAAGTAACTTTATATAGTAAGAAGCATTTGCTACGCCGTTAGGTATCTCCTAGAAAGTCTTATAAGCGCCTAATAGGGAAAAACCCGCAATATAGGGAAAAAAACCTTATTAGCTAGGGGATATAATAATTAATAGTAATAGGTATATAATTATAGGGAATTAGTTAAGGTAAATATTCTCGCCCTTTAGTATTAAAGGGGTATGCTAAAGGAAGGGCGGGTTGAAAGGTATTAGCGGGATTTAAACTTATACCCTTTATATTGCTAATATAGAAGGGTACCCTAATGCTTAACTAATGCGCTATAGTGCCACGCTTATTATTATTATTAAATATTTATTATTTTTAAAGGATTTTTAAGCCGGTTAATTTAATAAAATTAAGATAACTATTAATTAAGCTTAAATTAATATTTATATATATTTTAAACTTCCCTTTTAAGTATAAGGTTAAAAGACTTATAATTATATTTTTTTTAAATTAAATTTTATTTAACTATATTATACTTTTATAATTAAGCTTTATCTTTTTAGTTTATTTAAATAAAAGGTAAACCTTTTTAAAAAAGCGTATTAAACAATTAATATCCTTATTTCCTTTTAACTTATTTCCCTTTAGCTTATTATAAATCCTTACTTTATAAGTAATAAACTTCTCTATTTATTTTTAAATAAATCTTATATATCTTTAAGGTATTAATAAATATATCGATTTATTAGGATAAAAAAGGGTTTTTATCTTTATATTTCTTTATTTTAATAAAAGAATCTTTTATTTAAGTAAAGATTTACTTATTATAAATAAAGTTTATTTCTATAGCTATTTATAGCGAAGCTGTTAAATCTATATATCTAGAGTAGTAATAAAATATAGTGGCTTTATTTAATTTAAAGGTTTTAAGTGTATATAAGTAATAGTTTAAGCTTAACTAGCAGTTATCTCGGTTTTAACTAAATAATTACTTTTAAATAATCTTATAATATAGCGGAAAAGGTTATAATAAGTATATATTTAAGTAGAGCTAAAACCTATATATATCTTATAAGATAGTTAAAATAATAGCGGCTTTTTAATATCGCTTATTTCGAATAACTTAAAGGCTTAAGTTATATAGCGATAGCACTTTTATATATTAGTAATGCTTAATAGCGTTAGACTAGATTGCTTATAGCTTGCGATAGCTTTAATCTCGATAAGCTAATAGCTTATTAAAAGCATTAGCGTAAATAGGTGCGGCTTAACGCTATAGCTATTAGCGCAGAATAGCGGCTTTTAATTATAAACGGGCTTATAAAAGTATATTAATAAGTTATTATAAAAAATCCTATATAATAAAACCTATTATATTAATTTTAAAAGATATATTATATCTTATCCTTTTTAAATATTTATTATTATTTTAGCTTAATAGGGGAATTTAAATAAATAAAATAGTTAATATATTTTAAACTTAAATAAAGCTACTATATTTTATTATTTAAATATATAAATTTTATAGCTTTATAGCTATAAGAATAAACTTTAATTATAATAAGTAAATCTTTATTTAAATAAAAAGTTTTTTTATTAAAATTAAAAAGTATAAAAATAAAACCTTTTTCTTATTTAAATAAATTAATATATTTATTATTATTTTAAAGATATATAAAGTTTATTTTTAAAAAATAATAAAATTTATTATTTATAAAGTAAACATTAATAATAAGTTAAAGAAAGAATAAAAGGTTATAGATTTAATATTCTTTTTTAAAAAAATTTATCTTTTATTTAAATAAATTAAAAGAATAAAGCTTAATTATAAAGATATAATATAGTTAAATAAAATTTAATTTAAAAAGATTTAATTATAAGTCTTTTAACCTTATACTTAAGAGAGATAAAGCTTAATTATAGAAATATAATATAGTTAAATAAAATTTAATTTAATAAATTTAATTTTAATTCTTTTAACTTTATATTTAAAAGGGTAATTTTATTTTTATTATATTTAAAAGGTATAATATAATTAGAGTTGTAAATATATAAAAATATATAATATACAATATATAAATATATAAATATATATATATAAGCTATCTAATATATAATATA